>OMKL01087356.1:6366-17243 GCA_900302295.1 Parasudis fraserbrunneri | reverse complement strand
GTGTGTGAGGTGTGTGTGTGTGTGTGTGTGTGTGTGTGTGTGTGTGTGTGTGTGTGTGTGTGTGTGTGCATGCATGCATGTATAGGTATGCGTGTTGTGTGTATGTGTGTGTCTGTCCCTTTAAGAATTTTTTCTTTTAATGTACATGCGACCCCTTTGTGCACTGGGTTGCCATGGTTACTAACAGTGATTAACTGCACCTACCCAGACACACTCTAGAAATTACAGAAAAATGTCAAAACCACATGTCAAACAAACATGAATGATGCAAAAGCGAAACCTTTTTTGTGTGAGTGAGTAGACAAACAGGTGAACGTTTTCACGTAAAAAATCCTAATTTGTGTGAAAATTTTAGGAGCAGTGGCAAGTTAGAAAATTTGCTCAAAAAAGTCGTTAGAAAACAAGCTGTCTCACTCTAGGTTTTGAACATTTCGTCCATTCATTTATATGGGGCAAAATTGCCCACAAAACGTCTAATAATTCCCACACCATGTACCAAAACTTTCCACAAAGTAATAGCACACCATTCCCGATGAAGCTGCTCGATTTGAAGTAATACCCGTGACCATGGTGCGAAAAGTCTGAAAGGAGTAATATTTGTTTAAAATGTTTGGGATGGACAAACCAGCAGACAGACGAGACTGCTTGGTCGCAGCTAAAAAAGGATATTCAGTCATTTGCATGGCATATTGTGTGCCATTAAAATAATAAGCACTATTCTGAACTAGAAGGGCACTCAGAGAGATGCCTACACTCGCATGAGCAGTCAAAGCCAACTCATCTGGGTAACATCAGCTATGTACAGTGATGAAAATTTGTTATTAGGCTATATTTCATTCCTGCCATGAATGGAGCAAGACACCTCACTAGAATTTACCTCCACTCCTCTGTCTGCATGTCCTTCAACTTTGGAACCGCCGTCTGACAGCTGTGTGCACTCACGGAACCACATCCAATTCTACTTCTGCAGCTGTGATTGGTCTCTTAAATTGGCACAAGTATTTGTATTTCACTTTTAAAGCAAGTTAAAAAACATCTATTGATCTGGATTCTCTCCTTCCCTGGAGACTGACTGTGTAGAATACTGTAGTGAGAAAGTAGCCTAATGTGTGTTCTGCCCATACATTCTGTCCAGTCCAGCCATCTCTTTTGACCAAATAGCAAAAATTCTAAATACTTCACCTGTAAACACAACACTGCTTAGAGATTTGCTGGAAAAAAACCAATACATCTCATGCATAGATCACTAGATTTATCAATTTATAATATGCATTTCACATGGGCATTTCCTGATTAATAACAAGATGACAGTGGCCAAATGGGCAATAGCGAACATTAAATACTTAACCTACAAAGATAAGACTGTTCTGACAGCACAATATTGATGTAACTGTAACTGATTTGCTGTAAAAAAGGTTTTTAATGCATAGGCATATCAACTATAACATGAGGTTCACTAGGTGAGGCTTTGTGTCACCCTCATGCATTCAAAAGGTCTAAGTTTATGAATGAATGACCTTTATTTATATAGCACCCTTCACAGCACGAATGCACAGAGTGCTTTACAGCATAACATATAAAAATCAGAAATAAATGTCAACAACCACAACAGTTAAAACAGTGAACCAAATAAAATAAAATAAAATAATTAAATAAAATCATCAGTCAATAACTAAAAACTATAAGAACAGTGAAGACAAAGGATGTCTATGTATGACCAAAAGCCTGTCTGAACATATGTGTTTTTAGCTGTTTTTTAAAAGATGTTTCTGAGGGGGCAGTGCGCCAGTGCAGAGCCTGGACCTGGGGACCACCAGGAGGTGCTGATCGGCAGATCTGAGTGAGCGGCTGTTGGTGTGGGGACGGATGAGTTCAGTGATGTAAATGGGGGCCTGACCGTGGAGTGCTCTGAAAGTAAAAGTGAGGACTTTGAAGTGGATTCTGTAGTGTACCGGGAGCCAGTGCAGGGATGCCAGAATGGGAGTGAGTGAGTCCCACAGCTCATTCACAACACACTATTTTGGTTGACGAATTACAAAATTCTAATTTGGTTAATTGGTTGATATTAATTTCATCTTGCCATAGACATATTAGTTTCACTAGTATACGTCTATATTTTTGCAAAAATAACTTTGGTTTTAGTTTGCAGGCGGTATTTTATTCCGGTAGTATATCTGGAGGATTTTCATGTTTGACTAAAAAGGGATGAAAAAATTAGTGAAATAGAGGATAGAAGTAGGCATGTTGGAACTATTTTCTGGGAGGGGGTGCTGTAAAAAAGCAGTGCTATCCAACATGGCAGTTCTGAATGCAATAGACTGAGCCATGAATGAGACCCGAGGCTTTAATCACACACCACACACAACGCTGTCGCCATCAGCAATGTATTCAGCCACTGCCACTTTGTTAGACATTGCCTTGAACTGCTAGCCAAATTTTACCTCACTTGGTAAAGCTACAGAAGTGGCGTAATGTAAACCAGAACTTAGTGAACATATCAAAAAGCTACAAATCACCACAATACTGCTCATCACACCAGAGAGAACAAGATAAGAGAGGGAACTGAAGGTAGTTAAGTTAGCTGCTACCATCGTGTGTAGCTACTCCTCATGCATAATGTTAGCAAGCAGTAGCTAACGTTATGTATTGAGTATTGAGAACAAAGCTGTTAATCTCACTCTCCAAAAATGTCACCAAAAAGACAGGGCAGTCTTTGATTGAGTCGGAAGTCCGGGAGGGACAGATAGAATTCCCCATTGCAGCTCCAGTAGTGACGTCAGTCCGTGAGTTAGCGAGTGGTCCGTGAGTTAACTAACCACTTTCTCATCTTTGAGCTAAACATCAAAATATGAAAATATAGATATACATAGACCAGAATACACACATCTCCGATACTGTATGCATTCAAACCAGTCATGTGAGGAAAGGCTTTGAAGTGCCTCAAGTCAACTCAGGCCCCACTACAGTACATGGTGATTTCCCAAGGCGCCAAAAAAACCAAATGAGCAGTATATTTGTATGCCTATATTAAATATCCAAGTAAAACATTTTGCTTTGTTTTATAAGGGTTTAATATATACCAGATGCATATTCAAACCAGTTACATTTATGGCATTACATTTATGGGAAAACAACAAGAAACTGTCGCACCCTCCACACCCCCACTTCCAACGTGTATGGATAGAAGTGAGTTATCCATACAAAAAGCACAAGCAATCCCCACGGGCATACCCTGAAGATGCCCAGCAATTTTGAAGCTGTAGGAGGAGTAGCAGTGACATTAAAAGTCACTTACAATATCAGTAAGTTGGCTTTGTCAAGCCAACTTAATTATATTTCAAGTGAATGGTAGGTTACTCATTAAATTACATTTATCTGGAAAATGTCAAAAGCAAATATTGAATGAGTTGCCATAATTAATTGATTCTGACAACAACAACCAAAGTTTACATTTGTCAAAAAATGTGTCATGGCTGTAACATAGGCTAGATATCTTAAAAAAAAAAAATCAAAAATAAGGGATTATTGCTCTGGGCAATTTTATTAAACATAAAATTACATTGGCCCTATCCTTGAACATAATGGGAATTACAAAAATGACAATTTCGATAATCTCTGCAATTGAATTTTGAATTGCATGGATTAGTCTTTTTGAATCAGCTCCTGGAAAAGAGATGTGTATACAATTTTGATCATCTCAGCAGTTACAGTACAGTATCCATAATCATGTGTCCTTCCTTGACATGAAAACATTGATCTCAACCCTACCTAAAATTGTATTGAAATCTTCTTTGATTTAATCAAGCATCTCAAAGTAGGAGTGCTGCTCAGAGAGTATACATGTCTCTGATATTGAGGTGTATATGGTCATGTGACCTGAGCACTCTGATCCTTGGTCAGTAGGCTACTCTTATTAGAAGTTTTATAAATATGGGCCCTGGTATCTTTCCACACAAGTCTTGGCTTTTACAAGTCTGTGTAGGCAACAGTGGCATATTTACATTCGAATTCAACCACACATATAAATAATTCTCATTAGGCCGCTTTTTATAATTATCATAATATGTTCCAGAGGCGGGGTCTATGCGAAATAACGCATTTTGATTAGTCTGAACTAAACGTGAGACACGCCCTCTCCATCTTCGTTGTAAACAAACACAGACTGGGCATGCGTGCGACACTGAAATAATGGAGGACTATTTTTTCTACTCAGAGTGAACTCTCTTCTAGCACTGACGGTCTGGGGGAAACACAACTCATCTTCATTTTAGAACATGTAAGTTTAGTTTGTTTGCAACTTAAGTACGTGCTCCTTTGTAAGAAACAATGAGTAATTCATTTTCGTCTGTACGAAGAAACGATCATCTTTACAAGACATGTTTGCTAGCTACCTCTGCTAGCTAAACATACGATAACGTAGCTAGAGCAGAGACAGCTGTCAGATTTATATTCTGCACAGTTAGCATTTGCTTTTATTTTGCTGCAAAATACTTGTCAGCTGCATAGGGTGGCGTGAATTGATTGCAATGATCAGATACTTGGCTACGAGGTCTAGTCATGCTTAGGTTATCGTCAGCTACATAATTCTTTGCTGACGCGCAGCAGTAAGCTAGCTATCCTGCTTACTAGGTTAGCCAGCTAGCTAAATATTTCCTCCGAGGAAACGGACTGCTTTTAAATGACTTCACATTCAACCAATCGCAAACCTAGAACGTGATTTTACCAGGATGTCCAACCTCGGTTGCCAAATGGGCAGATCTTATGATAACGATAGTCGTTCAGTCAGTAACTAATACCAGCTAGCGTCAGTTAGCCAGCTAACTTAGCTTGCCAAAACCAAATTGAAAAAACCTCTGTTAGCAAGCTAGTCACACGAGTAGCCTTACGCTAACCATTGAATTATTCCATTAACGTTGCCTTGCATACTGACTTGTTTGTATGCAACATCACATCAAGCAACGTGAACGCTATAACGTATTATTTAGCCTTAGCACATTTAACGTAAATAAAGTTAAAGCCAAGAGAAGACCAGTGTTGCTGACTGGCTCGGGGAGTAACGTTAGTACTCAAGCAGGAAGAACTTTGTAGTAAACAGTAGGGGGAGACAGGTCTCTGTGCTGCAGAAGAGCAGCAGTTCAAGTTACTTTAGTACTTCAGAAACACTGTTAAACTTCAAGCACTTTGCTAAGGAGTTAGCCGATATGCCTAGCTACATAAAGGAATATGACGAGTATAATGTCATCATGATGACGTTCACTTAAAAAAAAATAGAGCTGAGGTGAAAGCCATCGTCCTCCACTGAGTTAAATGTCAACTGTTCAGTCCACCTCAGTGATAAAGGGTTGTTTTTAAAGAAGGCCCTTTAAGCATTGAGATGATTGAGGTATTGGTTGTGCTAAAGGTTGTGCAACCGCAATATCAAGAAGGTGTTTTGTACACTTGGCGTAGATGTAGTGTTGAACAGAAACATGATCCTGATCAAACATTGCATTTTCCCTCAAAATAGAGTCTGCAGGTCAAAGGCAGGTTCCCAGCATGTCGTCAACAGACCCAGCTTCGCAGCCTCCTGGCTCCAGGATCATGACCTTTACCCCATCTAAGGAGGAATTTAAAGACTTCAGTCGCTACATAGCCTATATGGAGTCCCAGGGAGCACACAAGGCTGGAATGGCAAAAGTAAGTTTGTTTATTTGTTTGTTAGTAGGTCCTTTGTATACCTAATGCCAGCTTTACACCAAACAACATTTCAAGCGTTTTCAATGTCTCAGACAAATTTCCAATGTCGGAATAAAATCGTGAGAGTTATACCTCAGTTGGCGCGCGTCCCCCCAAGTCGTTAGATGTAAGATGATCAAAAACTCAGTCAGAGCTGTCTTAATACAGTCTTTATGTTTCTTTTCTAAAGAATGTGCCTATAGATTATGTGCGCACTGCACCCGGCCTGTGGACCTGTATCACGTCCCAAATATTTCCTGATTGTAGCACACAAATCCATAATGGCCTTTTTGTTGAATCTCTGTTTTCTGATCGCTTGTTCATTTGTTGAATCTAAGAAAGCTTTTTCTGTTTTGTAGTGTCAGAGAGAGAGGTGGATGCTCACATGATGAGACCAAACCAGAGTCCTCTTTTATTATTATTATTAATAATAATAATAATAGTGACTTCAAAGGCAAAAGTTGTTGCCTTTAGCCTGAACCTTTAATTACCAGTCTTTATACTTTTATTAAAATCTCTCTTTATCAAATGAAATACAATAGCATGGGCTTATATTCACAGATCGGACCTATAGGAGTACATCTGTCTATATGTATATACCCATGTGTTTTTCAGTTCTTGCGAAAATCTTCCTGTTAGCCTCCAATTTCACCTCAGAAAGAATCCTGTTGGAGTCTTATAATATATGACGCAGCATGATTCCCAGTCTTACGACAGATTGTTGTTACATGTGAGAGGGTGACAGTCTTTTCAAAGTCTTCTAGTGTATGGTAGGCATAAGTCTCATCAATGGCAGGTGTGTAGGAGAAGACTTGTGCTGTTCCATTTGAAGTCAAAAATTCAAGGGCTACCCCTTCATAGTCGATTAATCAGTCTGTTTGGTCTTAGTCAACCAAGACCTTGTTAGTCGATTAGTCGATGTGTG
The DNA here is from genome assembly GCA_900302295.1 of Parasudis fraserbrunneri. Taxonomy (NCBI): domain Eukaryota; kingdom Metazoa; phylum Chordata; class Actinopteri; order Aulopiformes; family Chlorophthalmidae; genus Parasudis; species Parasudis fraserbrunneri. The sequence continues at coordinate 10,603 of OMKL01087356.1, read as the reverse complement.
TGTTGTTTTCATCCCATGCTGAATGAGTTATTTCCTGAATAATGACAAGCCTATCTCTGATAAGCACTAGATTTAAGAGGTGCTTTTGCATTACAGCATGTGGGAAGCTAAAACTGTACAGATATGTGGATTAAATCAACTAATCGACTAGTTGTCAAATTCCTTGACTATTTGTCAACTAACAATTTCTTTAGTGTATTAGTATAGTTTATTATATGCGGATAAACTAATTGAATTGTATGTTTATGTTGAAAGTGCAACTAGAAAGTGTTTTCTCATGTTAAAAGTTAATATTGTTACCTTTTACCGCATACATGTTGCCGTGTTGACATCAGGTAACAAATGTATGTGGGGAACCAGAATTGAGAATTAGAGGTTTACAGGACCCAAACTGTTTGTATTTATGATCACATTTTTTAATAGAAAGTATAAGCCACAGTGTGTGGAGTTTTCTGAGCTCGTTAAACATTATGACATGAGACAGAATCTGCAGATAACTAACTGGGGAATCCTGCCTGTTTGATATATATATATATTTTCTCTTGGTAAATCACAGGTTATTCCACCTAAAGATTGGAAGCCGAGACGCACCTACGATGACATCGATGACCTCGTCATCCCGGCTCCCATTCAGCAGGTGGTGACCGGCCAATCGGGTCTCTTCACGCAGTACAACATTCAGAAGAAGCCCATGACTGTCCGAGAGTTCCGCAAGACTTCGAACACAGACAAGTCGGTCCTCATGCACACACGCAGCTAAAGAATAAGTGAGACTAATTAATCACCAATTTTGATAATTCAGAGTTTTTTTTTTTAATGAATATTCCCACATCATATTCCCCTTTTTAGGTTCTGCAATCCCCGCTACGTAAATTTCGATGAGCTGGAGAGAAAGTTCTGGAAGAACTTGACCTTTAACCCACCTCTGTACGGAGCAGATGTCAGTGGAACTCTATACGACCCTGTGAGTACTCCCTTTAATATCTGGAACAGACAACTTCTCATTGACCCACATCAGCCTTCATGTAACGTCAGCTTCATGTAACCTCAGTAGTGACAAAGCCAACTTACTGATATTGTAAGTGACTTTTTATGTCACTACTCCCCCCTACAGCTTCAAAATTGCTGGGCATCTTCAGGGTATGCCCGTGGGGATTGCTTGTGCTTTTTGTATGTTGTTATTAACAATTAAACAATTAAATGCTTACACGAAACTTGTATTAAGAGGCTGATCAATCTTGTGATCTGTGCACGAAAATGATGACTTTTTTCAGCGAATCTCTTGGTTACAATAAGATTGTATAACATAAGCAGTGTTGTGATTGTAGGTGAAGTCTAGGTGAATACATGTCTCAATGGGCTTCAGAGGCCCACAAAGGTACAACATCCCCTGGCTAAACCCCCAGAGAAGATAAGGAAAAACTCCACAGAAAAAACCGTAATAGGAAAAAAGGGGATTAAAACAAACGCACAGCCAATACCAGCTGTACAACAATGTATGATGCAAACACATATGAAGCTAAGAAACTGAACAGGGCCCTATGGTATTGAAAATGGTGTTAAATATCGATATTTTCAAGGTATTGTATCAAATTTAGAAATTCCAGTATTGTGACAACATTCATTTGTATTGATTAGCCTAGAGAAATAGGAGATTTTAGCTAACGAGAGTGCACGTCTGTATTTGAGTTGTTCCAGGCAAGACGAAACACTTCAAGTTTAGTCGAACGACATTTATTCTAAAGATTCGGCAGGTCTTATTTAGTGCATGCGTTTCCTCTGTAAACCAAGGCGTTTGTTTATTTTAATGTTTTTTGTGCTTAGCGGTGCAACAGAGTCCAGTGTGTTTAGCAGAGCTGCATTCAGATCATCTGTAAAAGTATCAAGGGGGCCGGAGTATAAAGAGAAGGGCACGAGAATATTAGGCAGACGTTGAGCGAGTGCAGTAACTGTACAGGCATCAATACGGCAGCTACCCTAGGTTTCACTGCTATCTGGACGAGAAAAGGTCAGATCAGCCTGAAATTTGATAAGATCGTGGTCAGATAAGGCTGGAGCATGGGGAGAGACAACCAAATCAGAAACACCAAGGCCGCGGGCTAAGACTAAGTCAAGGGTGTCGCCAGAGGTGGTCAGGAAGTAACTTTATTTTCAGTGTTCGCTATTTGGCCAAACAAGATGAGGCTGGAATGCAGCCACAAAAAGTGAAAAGTGAAATAAATACTTGTTACGATTTCCGTGAGCAGTCACAGCTGTAGAAGTAAAATTGGATATGGTGAATTACAGAGATGGGGGGGGGGACTGAAGTCGCAAATTTGAGGACTTGCAATGCGACTTGCTGCTCCCACCCTCCCGACTCGCTTCAACAGAACGGAGAAGCGCAAAACAGGCAACGCGGCATGTGTAGGATACAAAAGCTTGCCGGTCAACGGAGATGTGCCATTAGACAAGGGTTGACACTGACCTTCTTGCTGTGGGGCAGTCTCTTCTGCCATCTATACTCTGTAGTTGCTCTGACAGCATAATTGGTCAGTTTGATTAGACTTCGATTAGTTTGCTATGGTTATATTCGTCGTTAAGTGTAAGCACAGCGTTTGCTCAGACTGAACAGAGTACTATTGATTTGGCTCGCAGGCTGATCATTTAGAATGATATCCCATTACGATATTATGGATTCACCCTGGCGGCAGTTCCTTCCTGTGAACAAGATAACTGGAATAGTTGTGAATAGAATCTTTAAAAAAAATTTGCTGTGAATAGTAGTCATAACATCTAGAGGAATAATCTTATTGATTTTGGTGACCCCATGACCTTTCTGTAGCACCACCATCAGCTATTTTCACAACATTAATGTACTCTCAAATTGTATAGAGAAAGTTGGCAGGCCAAACCTTTTAACCGGATTGGATGCGTGGTCAAAAGATATCACTGAGGATCATGGGCCGTTTCTGGGATATACCCTTTACTGTCAGCCACTGAAGTCTGAAAAAGGGGTTACGGTTCTATCTAGACCAAATTTTAAAAGTTGATTATGATGAAATAATAGATTTTTTTTCTTCCGGGCACATCTCGCGACACGACTCGTCTTCTTAGGACGTGACGGAATGGAACATCGGACATCTGAACACCATCCTAGACACCGTGGAGACCGAGAGCGGGATCAAGATCAAAGGCGTGAACACGCCATACCTCTACTTTGGCATGTGGAAGAGTACCTTTGCCTGGCATACAGAAGACATGGATCTCTACAGCATCAACTATCTGCACTTTGGAGAGCCCAAGTCTTGGTAAAGTCACACTGATTGTGCAAAAAAAAAAGAAAGAAAAGAAAGCATGCTGTATCCCAGATTTTTGGTAATTATATCCTGGTACAGTTGGAAGTTGGGATAAGGTGTTAACGTGCATCTTCATATTCTGATCACAAATATCCCTGTATACATGAGTAAACAGAATATTGCTAGTTTATAGCAATGGAAACAGAATGTGCACAGACGGCAACATCACACACAGTGTTCACTTTACCTCAGTGTTTGGGTATAATATTGGCGTATCCCACCGATCATAGTTGGGTTCCATAAATTGTTAAATGTTAAATACATCGGTACATAAAATACAGCCCCACCATTGATGGAATTATAGTACACCATAGCTAAAATATTGACAACATGAGTCCATCCATGTGTCACTTGCGAATACATTGCACTGTAAAAGCAAATCTTTCTTTTTAGCCCCGTTAGACCACAAGGGGCTTTAAGGATGGCAATGTCGGTCTGTCTCACTCAGTCCAGACATTAGGGTGGCGGGTGCTAGCAAGATGCTCTATGGCAACGTAGTAACCAGTGGTTCTTAAATCTCCTGTTAGGAACAGCACAAGCTGGGCTTTTAGACTTTTAGTCTTATTTATCTATCTGAATGTTTGAAGTACAGCATTATGACATAAGATTTGTTTCATAGCCTTCATAGTATTGCTGATGCATCCGCTGTCTCTTTGCTTCTTCAGGTATGTTGTCCCACCAGAACATGGGAAAAGACTGGAGCGTCTTGCCAAGGGTATGCCTTAAAGGGATATTTCACTTTAGTAGAACTTGTCAAAGATCAGCAGCCTTGCCTCTATCTAAAGTCATCTACAAGTCAGCTAGCAAACACTGCTGTCCCTGTTGTCTGCTGTCAACACCACCATTCCTCCCAGGTGTCAGGCTCCCCATTCACTTCCATTCATTTTGAGGACAATGTCTAA
>OMKL01087333.1:2611-16390 GCA_900302295.1 Parasudis fraserbrunneri | reverse complement strand
GCAAGAGCAAAGAAAACTGTGAAAATTAACTTTGCAAAGGCTATATGAGGTAGGAAATGTATTCAGCTTGTGGACTATAGAACAACAACAGAAAACTCTGTCTATTTGGGTGGAAATGTGAATATAAACAAAAGGGAGCTGTTTACAAGAAGACTCAGTTGGATACCTTTAATCAAGATTGAAACTGATGATAATAACTTCATTCAAATGACTAAAGTAATTACATGTAATGAGATTATGTTACTGTGTTTGAGTAATCCAATCGATTATGTAAATACAGTTGTGAGCAGGTAATCAGTAATCTGTAACAGAATACATTTTAAAAGTAACCTTCCCAACCCTGAATAATCACATCAGCTTATTCCATCTATTCTGAAATTTGTCATTCAATGTGAATGGACATCTGCCTTACAATGTACTTGTAAAGCGTTACAAAGCATTGTTAGCTTAATCATTTAGGGAAACTGGAGTAAGGCTTCCTAAGGCTTTAGGAAGGCTTGAGTAAAGTTCACACCTAATGCGCTGTACTGTGTGTGGTGAGGTCAGTAGATCTTACTCTGGTCTGCTCTGAATGCTGCTGCCTGACATGACAGATCCTACACCTCCACTTCTAAACAAATGTTTGCGTTAATGAATCTTGATCAGCTCTGAGCCAGCCTACCGTGGAGAATTATCTAGTATTCTCTCGACTTGGATTAAAGAACTATTCCGCCTCCTTTCTGTGAAATGTTTTGTGCAAAAGTTCCGGTTTATTGATCTATCCCGGTTAACTCAATGGACGTGGGTGAATTATCCCAAAAGTGCAAACCCCGCCTGCCCCATTCTTAAATGCCGGCGAAAGCGAAAGCTCAAAGCAATTAAAAGTATCTCAGTTTAACATCGATCTGGATCTGCCTGCACACGACTCTCGTCAGCACATGTCTGGGCCATGGGCCCATTCAGCAGAGATGCTGCCAACCTTGACAAATACAAAGAACAACTAACAGTTGATTATGTGAAGAGTGTGCTGGCAGCAAAGCACATCTATTTCAATTTGTTGCTTTCACTGTTTCTTGGAAATGTTCATAATGGTTTATTATGAGTCAGAGGCAGCGTGATTGAAACAGGACCGGGTGTTTGCAGAAAACTTTTTTTTTTTTTTTAGACAAAGGCACTTACAGTATTCAAGTCAACTTTATACAGTCAACTTGTAGTCAAGTTTGCATAGCCCATTATGACAGGTACTAGACTATTACCGTCTCAAACTCCTTAATAAATTATCCTTCTTGCACTTAAGGTGAATTCCACTGAGTTTATCAATTCAAATTTGTTCCACTTTAGTGTTGAAACAGCTGAATTAATATTTCTGCATACAGTTAGTGTTACTACTGCACACTGCAATAATATTGATTGAGAATCGCATATGGGACCAAGATAACATACTAGATAGTAATAATAGCAAATTGCAATGGTAAAAAGCAATTTATTATTTTTGGCTGGTAAAACATCTGCCTGGCCGGCACATTTTTTCATCTAACAGCCACCTTGGCAGGTAAGTCAAAAAGTACCTTTTGGACCCTGCAGGTACATGTATCGAAGGGCTTCAGAGGCCCACATCACGACCTGACCTTGACCCTCTATGAAGATAAGCGACAACAAAACCTTAACAGGAAAAAAAACGAATGGAAGAAACCTCAGAGGGGTAATTCAAAGAAGGATCTTAGTGTGCTTAATAATTATCTACTGTGGTTTTTAGATTTAACTGTCACTTTCAATCCACGGCTCGGCAGCATGCATGATGAAATCATTTTTCAGATGAATTCAAGTTGATTCTTGTCAGACCCTGACAGAAAACACACACACACACACACACACACACACACACACACACACACACACACATACACACACACACAGTCTTATAGCACTTGCTTGCGAAGGTCCTCTATTGACTACATTCACTCCCTTTCCTTAACCCTTACTAATACCACACCTTACCTTAAAGATAGAATCTGTAATGCCGTCAAACGACAACTTCTAGATATAAGAGCCCTGCCTGGTATTGCACTTTGTGTACATTTTATTTTTGTTTTGGTCTGACGTGTGGGTTGGAGTATAGTACCTTATTATACTGTGAATTTCTCCAGACCTCACTTGGTAGAGCCTGAGGTGTGGCCAGCATTAGCAACCCCTCCCCTATCCCCACTCAACTCCAACCCACACGTCAGACCAAAACACAAAATGTATAAAAAATAAATAAAGTGCAGTACCAAGCGGGGCTCTTTTGCCTAGAGGTTGCAGTTTGACAGCATCACAGATTCTACCTTTAACTTACCTAACTTTAAACCTATTCCTTAATCCTAAAAAGGGCCAATTTCAAAGTGAGAACCAGGCAAAATGTCCTCACTGTAGGGACAAAACATATGTTTATATATATATATATATATATATATATATATATATATATCTATGGTCCTCACTTACCCCAAAAGTCCTTACTTCTTATTTCCTAAACATATAGTGTTTATAATTTTCTATGAATACAAGTACATGTACACACACACACACACACACACACACAGACACTTACTTAACAGTTACATCCGTATCTTTGTTGTCCCCCAGTGGTAAAGTGTATCCTGGTGGCCAGTCCGGGCTTCGTTAAAGACCAGTTCATGACCTACCTCTTTAGGGAGGCAGTCCGACAGGACAACAAGGTCCTGCTGGAGAACAGGCCCAAGTTCATGATGGTCCACTCCTCGTCAGGCCACAAGTACTCCCTCAAAGGTATGGAGACACTGGACTCTAACAACGAGATGATAATATCCCACCGTCCACAGAGTGACAACTTGTGGTCATTTTCTCTTTTTTTTTTCTTTCTTTTTTCAGAAATCCTGTCCGATCCCACCGTCACGAGTCGGCTTTCTGATACCAAAGTAACTATATGTCATTTTCTTTGTTGTTAAAATTTTAACATGTATTTTTTCCATATAGTTTCAAGTCAGTATACACGACAATTAGGGGTGTAATGATGCACAAATGTACAGATTCTAAACTTTCAATTTTGAGGTCACGATTCGATTTGATTGTCAGTTCTTTATGCGTTAAAATGTCTTCATAGTACAGAGCTGTAATTATTTATTGTATGTACTATATATATACTACACAGCTTATTTTGTCTCAGAAAAATAAAGACTTTCTGTGTGTTTGTGCATAGCGTACCCCACCTGTGTGTGTGTGTGTGTGTGTGTGTGTGCGTGTGTGCGTGTGTGTGTGTGTGTGGGTATATATATATATTTTTTTTTTTCCTCGAATCTATGTTGAGATCGTTACACCCCTAGTGACAATAAGCCTTGGATAAAGAACACTAAATATGAGTGTATATCTGAAACCTTTAGGCAGCAGGAGAGGTCAAAGCTCTGGAGGACTTCTACAAGATGCTCCAGCATGAACCTGACAGAGCCTTCTATGGGTGAGGGACAGACCATAATATTAACCTGGCAGTGACTGGCTACAGCAGATATCTTAGGGATGGGCATGCGAAGGCATATCAGTATTCAATAAAATATAATTGGTTAATTGGTTGACTGAACTACCCAAAACATAAATAAATAAATAGTGCAGCGCACTCATAATGTAACCTGAAGGGCTTCTATGATCCTTGCCTGTTTTCCATTTATTAGTCAAATAAATAAGGAAACCAAATCCAATTTGTGGGGGGAAAAAACAAGAAACCAGTAGGCTGAATCATTGCAGTTGACACAAACCATCGGCTGTAGTCTGAACACCTACGTCATTTTGAATAGTCGAATATTTAAATAACTGCCCATCCCTAAAATATATATGCTTCCACCTTTCTCACTGGAGACAAATCTAGAGTGGATGCGGCATAGACGGAAAAGCCACACCTTTCTCCCGTAGCCTTGTAGCGGTGTATAAACGCCCATGTGGAGCAGAGTCGTGACGTACTCGCGTTACTCACCCGACGACCTTTGTATCTCTGCCAGGCTGGCTCACGTGGAGAAGGCAGCCGACGCCCTGGCCATCGACACGCTGCTGATAAGTGATAAGCTGTTCAGGTACGCTACTACAAGCACAGAACACACTGACCCCGTTAACATGCATATGTGAATCGTTTCATTATAACCCGATGAAGGCAGTACCCCAAATACTGCAACTGTTGTGTAAACACCTTAGTCTGATTATCTTGAACTAAGGTCATAATCAGGTTCAGCAAAACCCGATTTACACACCTAGTTTTCTGCTCAATCTCTGTATGCCCTTAGTCTGATTTTATTAGCTTTTTATGTGTGCTTACACACATAATCATGCCGGATGCTTACTGGCCGGGCTACACGTTTTGACAAATAAACAGTGGTATCTATGAGAAGCCAGGTCTAAATTGATTGTTTTTGTGGTTACCATGGATGCAGTTTTTTATTTTAATTTCAACATTTGCAACCATAAGTCTCTTGCTGAGCAAAACTCAGGAAACGCAATAGCAAGTTCACTACAAAAATACAAGGCGAATATGAAGAATGAAATAGTTAGGCTGAAGGATAGGTTAAACCTGATATGGAGCCAGATCATAACTAGAGGAAAATGGCTTTTACAGTATGATGGGAGTAGCTGACACGCTAGTTTTTCTTTCGCCAGAAAATATAGGCCTATCTTAAAGAAATTCTCACCTCTCTTGTACAGCTTCAAATTGGCTGATAATCCTAATTTAGTTTTTTAAGGTGTATTATCTAACAAATTTAGTTTCGTCATATGCCTACATAAGATCGATAATGAAATATGAAATTGATAGGCTGTGCAGTTGCCTACAGTGTCACAAGGGAGGCTACTTTCACTTTAGTTTTAATAAAGGGAATATTATCTATGGAGAGCAATGGACATATAGCCTATGATTCATGGTCTGCCACTAAGTAGACTAGCTGAGCAGAGCATGTCTTCTCTAGTTGAAAATAGATGTGGGTTGCCATAGATGCGAGATAATGTATGCAGTTATTTCACTGGTTTAACAGATCTTTGCTTTCATTCAGGCAACCGGCTAGTAGCCTATTATTTACTCAAGGCAACTGTACTTTTCGAGAAGACCCGGGGAGAGAGCAAATAGTGGTGTTTGATTGTCATCTGTCCAACATGTTGCTGCCCCCTCCAGCATTTACAGTTAGAAACAGGGAACCGCTTGTGTGCTATTTCGTGTCCACTCTGTGATGTTCAGACGATGAGGCTTGACTAACTAGACTAGATAATAGATGCTAATGTAGAAATGGTTTAGTCTAAATGGAGCTACTACCAGCAAGTTGGCTACCTTGTGCTACGTCACAGTCCTATAAATAGACCGTCCACTCTCTAAAGAGCACGTGCCATGTACACCTCTGAAGTGGTCCTTGGTACCACGCTAGCAGGCTCGATTGTAAAATGAAAGTACGTCTGTTCTTATTTTTAGTTTTGATGGTTGCGGGGCTACCCATTTATTTACGTTTGGATCACTGATCGGGCCTTTAAATGACGTCTAAAAATAGTATCAAATAAATTGTGAAAAAATGTGTGTGTGTGTGTGTGTGTGTGTGTCTCCCTCCCTCTCTGCCCGCAGGCATCAAGATGTCCCCACCAGGAGTCGATATGTACGGCTGGTGGACAGCGTGAGAGACAACGGCGGCAACGTCCGGTACAGTAGCCAGAACCAGCCAGTGAAGGCACATACTAGTAAACATCCCAGTTAAAATGTCTCCATGCAGTTATCCTTTCAACTTGGCACTTTGCTCTGCTTTTTTCCCAGGATATTCTCAAGCCTTCACGTGTCTGGGGAACGTAAGTAGTTTCCTCTGTGTTAATGAGTATGATATTAAAGAGGCATTTCACATGTTTTTTTTTTCGTTGTCTTTCTTTAGTTTATTAGTTATTTAAATTTCTTAAAGACCCCTATTCACTGTATTAAGTATATTAAACAGCATGTTAACTTGAAAAGTACTTAAAGTCTTGAGATCTGCTCAAATGTACATGCATGCATGATACAGTCATAGACGCCTTTTCAAAATCTCTTAGATTTATTTTTTTCCGTTCTTTTTTAGTCCATAGCCTTTTAATACAGTATACACACTGCCATGTATAAGCTCCGCACTGTTGGGTATCGATCTGCTCCTCCTCGTCTCTCCTCAGAGCTGACGCAGCTGAGCGGGGTGGCGGCCATCTTGCGGTTCCCCATCGCCGACCTATCCGAACCTGAGGACGACAGCAGCTCAGGAGAGGACTAACCACGACTAACCCACTGAAGCGGGACAGAGAGATGAGGGAGGCTCTTGTCTGGTCGAAAATAGAGAGGGGGTGCAGTGCAGTGCGGTGTTGCAGATAGCGATCGAATGCATAGACGAAAGCTGGTCGAGAACCAGGAAAGGAGTCGCCTACGCATTCTGTTTTCTATTTCAGCAACGTGTCGTAATGTTAAAGGTATCCAATGGAGTTTTTGGCCACTAGTTGCTGAAATTGCCGCTCTAGCGCACAGCAGGAGGAAAGGGGTTCCCGGAAATTGGGTATCACGTGTTCTTCCAGCACGAGGACTCGCATGCACGCCACGAGCTCGGTGGATGCACTGGAGGCGTGTAAACATGCCGCTGTGCTTCAATTTGATTGGGCTATACGATCTTCCTCGAAATCTAACAGGCGAACTGCCTGTCAATCAAAGGAGGTCGGACTCATTACAACTTTTCCAAAACCGAAAGTTAAACCTAACACCGATGGGATATAAACATTGCAACGGTTATGAGGTAGGAAATTTATTCAGCTTGTAGACTATAGAACTACAACAGAAAACTCTATTTGGGTGGAGATTTGCATATAAACAAAAGCGAGCTGTTTACAAGAAAACTCCATTGGACACCTTCAACCTCTTTGAGCGCGAACTAATCGCACACCTGTCTTCTTCAGCAATCCATAATCGCTTTGTCATCATTCTCACATAATTTGACGTGCTTGTGCTTTTGGGTGTTGCGGGCTGAATGTTGCGATGTCTTTTTAAAGGCACGGGTTGATGCTAAAGCCTGAAAGATCTTGAGTTTACATGACTGCCAAGGAAAGGGAATGTAATTTCTGTTGCCAAGTCTGATTTCAAACACACCGATTTGAATTTTGATCGCTTTAAGATACAGCAGTATGGAAGAACAAACCTGTATGACTCATTTCTAATGCGTGGTTTGCAACTGTACATTTCTTTTCAAGTGTATATATATCTTTCTTGCAATTAAACAGTTGAAGCATACATGCTTTCTGAGAGTCATTTCATGCTCATCATCAAGCACAAAATGAAGTAGAACATGAGACAAGATATCAAAAATATATAATTTATTTTACAATATTTGCGTCAAAAATAATTATTTTGGCTATAGGCGTAGGGAGCTACTGCATTTTCAAGAAACTAAGACTCAAGTGTGCTCAGGATTTTTACTGTGATACAGTGACGTTTGGTTCCCACAGCTATAACACCGTAACTGCTTCATTCTTGCCTAGAAAAATGTCCAGTTATAAACACCCCATGAACAGTTCTCCATAATCATTTCAATCTCAATGTCAGCAGCTAGAACTAAAGTGCATTTTAAAAACCCTCTCCCTTCTCTCTCCTCCCATCGCTCCTCCCCCCTTTAAATCCTAAATCTCGACTATCAGGGATCACCCTCTGGCCCTCGGGACGGATCCGCTCTCGTGCCGTTACTCGGTGCCGGGACACTGATAGGATTTAATCCAGGCTAAGTCCTCCAGCGTTCCCCAGTGCAGGTAGATGATGGAGCAGATGACCATCACGTGCATGATCTGGTGGCTGTTGCCCCAGTTGTCAAACAGGCCGGGGCTGAAACGCTCGGGGACCTGGACGATGTTGACCACGCCGCCCAGCACGGCCAGGGAGTCCATGATGACGAAGAAGCGCAGGGAGTTGGGGCTGCCGACGCCGCTGCCGTACACGCGGAACAGGAAGAGGCTGAAGCGGAACAGGGCTTGCCACAGGAAGGCCTGCAGCCGCAGGACGTTGGTGCGGGCCGTGGTGGCGCAGTAGATGCCGTAGACCGACACCAGTATGTAGCCTATCATGGCTGCCGTTTGCACCAGTGGGTAGCAGAGCAGGGTGATGTGGATGATGGGTAGAGCCCCTGGTGGCAAAAGAGAACATAACGGGGTAGGGATCAAGATCGATTCACTTTCGATTCCTTGAAATCAGGGGATGGATTTTATTGAAAGGGACACTTCACAGAAAAACTGTGCTGATTTATTTTGCACATACCACTAATCCCACATGTATCCCAAAGCTCTAAACAGTTTTGCACGCATTCATTTAGTTTGACAGTTATTGAGAGTTGATGAGTTTGAATATGTCCTCCACTGATGTCATCTCAGGACACTGAATCCTTGTGTTGTGTTAATTACAGCTCAATGAAATTATCTAGATGAAAAAATGGCAATCACTATTTTTTTATCCACATCATGTCATTGAGCTGTAATGAATACAACACAAGGATTCAATGTCTTTCGATGAAGTCACTGGAGGACATACTCGATTTAATTGATTGATTGATTGAGATTCTTTATTAACAAAACAACATACTTCAACATACACCGGTACAGTTTACACAGTACAGAACAGTTCAGTATGAGGTCTGTTAATCGGATAAAAACCCAAATAAGTCTTTCAACTTGTTTAAATTGGGGTCCTTGGTACTCAATTCAATAACTCAAACTGAATAAATGTGCAAAACTGTTCAGAGGTTTGGTATATGTCTGACGTGCAGAATAAATCATTGTTTTTCAGTGAATTGTCCCTTTAAAATTAAAATACAGGAAAGATTTGGCATGAAAAGGTTGTATTATCCAACCTACTGACAAGTAAATGAGAATGAACGTTCTGTCATCAGCATGTAAACTGCAATTTCTGATAAAATTTTGAATTGATTGAACTGATCCCAACCCAGGTGGATGGAGCCTATGGCAATATCATTATACACAAATGATCAATTTAGATTTTTAAAAGAACAATCCATTATTGCAGTATTGCGCCTCCACTTTTCAAACATTGTCACCTCACTACTGACTTTGTTTACATGGTAATTAATTGGATTGAAGACTTTCTTTCCCCTGACATGTATTGTTTGAGCCTTCTATACAAGGACTGACGGATCATAACGGCCTAACCTGAATGAACTTTGAGGCTGTAAGAGATTTGTTTATTAATGCAAGGTTTGTTAACAGTGAAGTAAAACAGATCAGTATTTTGAGTTACCAAGGGCCAAAAAGGTTCCAAGAAGCTTATTCTCCTGTCTGTATGGATAGCCTATACACAAAATCTAGATGTTCAAATAAACCCTGGATTGTGCCTTTAAGGAGATGCCCCAGCAGCCCCACAGCACATGGTGACCATGGTCATGTGAACATTGATTGGCTGGTTGATTTTTATTTATTTTTTGATTGGGGGAGCCTCTGCCTAGAGGCTGTGTACGTACAGGCTCTGGATGCTCTTTTGGTTGAAGTCATGACCACAAAGTGCAAAGATTTTGGATGCAGGATAAAAAAAAAGAAGAAAAAAAAGGCTGTAATTCTCAATGATCTGATGGTGACAATATGGCAAAATCATCCAAAAACGAATCATCGACATCAAACGTTTTGATCTACTACACCCGTCAACCAATTGACTTATCGACAAGGTGACAACTCTTAATTTCATCTGGTATCGGGAACGGGAGCCTACCCAGCGTGTTGACCAGGCAGACCCCGAACATGTCGAGGGAGAGCAGGGTGTCGTAGACGTGCTCCCCTCCCACGTGGTTCATGAAGACGTGGTAGAGGACGGAGCCCACGGTGGGCGAGAGGCAGGCCAGGTAGTGGGCGATGCAGATCCAGCTGCACTCCACCTCCGCCCAGGGAATACTGAAAGGCAGCAGCACCAGGAAAAGGAAGAACGGGATGCCTGGCGTGACGGGAGGAGGGGAGGGAAGGAGAGGGGGAGCAAAGGAATGTGGTTGAGACAAGTGAAAGTGTGAGAGTCCTTCAGACAGCCTGCTGATCTTGAAATCACCTTTGCATAATCTCCCTATGGAAGTGCTTAACACAACACATCCATCTAATGTGTTAAATGGTGTTTAACCTACTCTGCTGTTGCCTTCTGTTGAACACGGCCCAAAAGGTCTAATGTCGGTTCATAATGCCCGTAACTGTGAGGCAATTTGGCTTGTCATGGTAATTTCAAGTCCAACTTCCCAGTTGGAGCGAAGACCAACACAAAACATGATAATTTGCAGAACAATAAGAGGAATTTGTTGGTTTGAGAATGGTTCCTCTGTTTGCGACAACCTCCCAGATGACTTGCCGGTAAACTACAGCTGGACTGAAACCTGCAGGGCAACTCTCCTCTGCTAATCCCCTTCAATTCTCCGCATGTAAGAGTGTTAGCCTAAGTCTTAATGGACTTATTGGATAGCCAAGGAGGAACTAAAGCATGGAGAAAGATGCCACCGGATGTTGAGGGGTGTGTGGGCTTTTTAACTCGGGCACAATTAATCTCCCACAATTGCCAATGTTTGCACAACTTTGGCTGACCTAGTACCAGTTCACAAATGCTCTCACATTTTCAGAAAGTTCCTCACATTCAATGGTATATTTCTGTAACTGCTGCCCATCTGTTCAATATTACACGCTTTTTGACTCTGAGACCTTTCACTAATGGCAATACTAGATGGCAAAACAAATTATTTATTTTAAGAGGTTAAAAAAAAAGTGTCAGTCACTGGTCCATCCCTTTAAGACTCAGTTAGCAGTGAGATCTTTCCAGGACAGGGATTCGCTGGGCAGATTACAGTTAATCCCCCATATCCTTGTCTCTTTACACAGCCTTCTCAAGGAGGCCAGGAGTGAGAGTAGCGGTGGCCCCCTGGGACCTGGGTCGCACATGCACCCACTTTATGGGTTCAGTGGGATACTGGGTGGTTCTAGAGGTTTTGGTTTATGATTTGAACCCCTCCTAAATTTACAGTCAATTTTACTCTGCAGTGCAAAACGTATGCTCCTGACCCTTTATTGTGGAACATGTGCAGTGACAGTTTTCAACACAAGTCTCTTGAAATTGCATAGAAATACAGCGTATTGACCAGATGAACTCAGCTGCATTCATGAACATTATTTCACCGACATCTGAAATATGCTTATGAATCAAAGGGTAGCGCTGGACAGAATGGCAGTGCAAGCACAAGCAATGTAAAGTCGGTTTATGTCTTTGAACTTACCGTGGGTGTAAATGTTCCCCAACTCATTGTGCACGTAGAAGAGGCTTCTGAGGCACTCCTGAGCGGTGGACACCGGCCGGTAGCCGGTCAGGACATATTTGTTGAACTGCAGGTGTGTAGGGGTCTTTGTAAACTCCAACAGCCTCGGTCCCTTGCAGAATCCCATAACGACTTCCCCTCAGCCAGTGCCCTCCTAGTCCTACAGTACATCAGCTGACAGTACAATATATTCCCTTTTACATCCTAAAAAGAGATTCCAGTCAGTGCATTCAGGCACTAGTCTTTGTTAAAGACGATCAGGATAGTTTTGCCACTTGAGACCCATCACTAGAAAGGTGCAATTCCAAACGGGCGACCTGTTGAGCTTGCCAAGTGGCATGCTGTCTCTCGGGCCAATCAGCAAACGGCTGTTATTCCTGGGGATAAAGCTTCTGTAATCCTCACAAGAAAGCCATGTGCACTGCTCTACAAGCCACTCCTTCACTCCTCCGTCATGGACAGTAAAGTCACTCACACCTCAACTCCACTGTGTCCAAACACGTCTATTTCCCCTGATGTAGATACCCTATGCAGCAGGCACGTTTCCTATAGCCCAGCCTCTTCTATAACTGTGGTGTGGTCAGGATAATCGGAGGATTATTTACGACACCTAAAGTGGTTTACAGGAATGGAGCTCTGGGGATGAGTTGTGAAGAAGTGAGGGATTAAAAGTGTGCCAAAAAAGGCATATCTGGTCAACTATGCCCTCTGTTTTCATTACTAATTTGTTAGTATAGAATAACAACTTTATTTGTTGTTGAAGGTAGAATCTGTAATGCCGTCAAACAGCGACCTCTAGGCAAAAGAGTCCCACTTGGTATTGTGCTTTGTTTATTAGGGGTCCAAGCAGCGAAGCTGCTGGAACCCTATTGTAATTGAAAGGATTATTATTATATTTATTATTTTTCTCCGCTAAAAGTGTGTGCAGCTCATAAACCGTAAGTCCCAGAGCAATGGCAGGTGGGTTCCTATGGCCCCCCACTACTCAGGTAAGGCCATGCACCCATGTCGGCCAGATGGTGGCGCTATAATAATAAATCACACTTAAAAGGCTATAACTCCCACACTGTAGGTCCAGGTGACACAGTACGTAATACACATATGCAGCTGAATGTGCTCTACAACTTTGCCTCTAAGACCACCCATGTCTGCCATACATAAATCTTTGAAAATTCATAAAAAATCTAAAGTATGTGCTAAAGGTCTGTAATCCTCTGAGATTGTCCGCCCAAATGAGATGAAACTTTCATACACTGCAATCTATGGTCAATTCAGATGTTCATCACCCTATATTTTTCAAAATATGCTAAATCAATTAACATCTATATCTCCAAAAGTCTTCATTCGAATGCTACCAACATTGACAGAGAGATTGTGCAGGTGCTCGATATCACATAGTGCAGTGACGCTCAGTGTCTTACTGTAATTAGTACTGTATGCACAGCATTTTCTTTTTCGCCAAATGTGATTAAACTTCACTAAAATATTTAACAATACACCTGATATCAGCAGCAGTTTGTGTGATTTCCTTCAGAATTTTATCAACAAGACTTTAATTGTTGTGAATTTATAAAGTTTAAACAGACAAAAGTACCCCAGTTTGGCACATGTGATGTCATTGTATCAAGTTGTAAGGAGGTGTGTATAAAGCTATGTGTCCCCAGTGGTGCTCAGTTAGTCACCTTCTCTGGGGATACCAAGATTGCTGGTTTGAGTCCTGAGGTGTCCAATTCAAACTTGCTGATCATGTGGCAATTTATGCATGTGGCATGTTTTCAAATTCTTCTGAAGGTCATATTAAGTCAAAGACTGCCTTTTGATAGATTTTCAGCCATTTAGAATTTTGTCCAAATCTGTTTTTTTGCTCCCTAAAACTACTGAACCAGACCTTTGCACTTTAATCACTTTAAGACAATTGGATTGTGCAATTATAGTAATGTGGATATTGATGGATTTGTTTGTTGAACATAATCATTGATTGAGAGGAATTTGAATGTATGGACTGATTGAGTATTGGGTGCTCTGATGTTTTAAAGGTCGACCTCCAAGAGTCATTCTATTACTGTACCTTTTCTCTAGTGCCACCATTTCATTTTCATTTCAAACCTTTATTTTAACTCAAGAGACAATGAGGTTTTCCTCATTTCCACTGATGATGAGCCAATCAGGCCAAACTGACAAGATAACTTGACCTTTCCTCTAGTTGCAGCATAATGCCATAATGCCCAGTGGGATAGTGCTTAATGCCTAAATGCATAATGCCCAATACCCGGTGCCCAATGCATAATACCATAATGCTTAATACCATAATGCACAATGCTTACTGCTTAATATGCTTCAGTGCCCCATATGTCCAATGCTTGGACCCCAGCAATAGCCGCCTGCGGCTATATTTTTGTTTTTGTTTGTTTTGGTCTGACCTGTGGGTTGGAGTTTAGCAACTTATTATTTTGTGAATTTCTCCAGACCTCTGCAGACCTTCTACCTTTAAAGG
>OMKL01087329.1:9026-23090 GCA_900302295.1 Parasudis fraserbrunneri | reverse complement strand
GGCTTGTGGCAGTGGGAGTCAAGGTGTCTGTGTGTGTGTGTGTGTGTGTGTGTGTGTGTGTGTGTGTGTGTGTGTGTGTGTGTGTGTGTGTGTGTGAATTTCTGGCCTGTATCACATTAACAACTCTAAATAGTAAATTTTCACTTCATGGCTAGATATAGGCTACAGAAGCAACAAGCTTCTTCAACTGCAATTAAAGGAAGGGGAAAACAAGTGATCCTCTTCTCAAAACTCAGGTTTAAAGCTGAAACATGTTTTGAGCTCTTTATTTCCTGAGAGCTACAGCACAGCTCAGGTTCAGGAGGAGCATTAGAATGCAAGGATAATTGATGGAGCTCCCGGGTGACTGGCGATGCGAAGGAAGCACTCTGAGTTTTACCCCGTCCCACATCCTGTTGTGATCATGTTTCAGACCTTGGCAGGGACAACACAGACCAGGCACTGGGGAAAAGAAGGCAGAGGAGGTGAGGATGACGGAGCAAGACTATTCCTGGTGGCTCACCCTCTAGGATCCTTTAATCTACTCCTGTTGGAGTTCTAATCTACACTGATACAGAGACGGAGGAGATGTAGCTCGGAGATAGAACAATGGAGCGGATTAGATTAGAACTTGTTAGGAATTAGGCCTTATTTTGAGAAACTAGACATGTGCTGCCGGTGACCCATCCAAGCTGTTGAGGAGTTTATGTTTTTAGTTTTAGGAGAATTGCGCCACCATGGGGCAAGATGACTCAGAACGTCACAGGCCTCCTTGCCATTGTAAGGCAAACATATTTGTCAAGTTTGGTGGGAATCGGACAGTGCTTTCACAAGTAACTAATAATTTCCTGTTTACCATGTTTTTTCCGAAATTTTATTGGATCTGGCGGTCATATGGTTTGGCCTATCAATTAACTAAATTACACATTTGAAGATGTTAGTCCTCAGATTCCACACAGCAAGTTTTGTGAGAATCAAGTGAACAGGCTAGGGGGAGTGGGGAAAGACATGTTTTTCCAACAATTCAAGAAGGCGGAAATTCCAATATGGCGGACTTCATACGTCCTTATGGCAAAGTTGTTGTGCATGGGCAGACACATCTCTGGATACCAGTTTCATGACTGCATGGCTAACAGATCAGGAGATAAACTCATTTGAAAATTGAAAGTTCGGCCTGATGGTGGTGCTAGAGGAAAGGTCATGGGGTCACCAAAATAAATAGACTTCGTCCTCTAACCATCATGGGTAGAAGGGTAAAACCATAATATCGTTGTTCGGGGATATAATTATTGAGGCCAGATTTTGTCCCCGGACCCTTTTCTAGGGGCATTTGGCAGCAACAGGAAGTGATAGGGTTTATAGGAAATGTGGTCTTATCTTGAGAATTAAGCCACCAATGGCAATGGTCTCATTTGTTTACTGTAATTATACCAATGTATCACAACCAATCTAACAATGATATATTTTTGTGGAAAATTCTCCTTGTAGTAGCTTTAAGCATACCTCTGTTTTGTAATCTTGTATTTGGGATATTCTTATATGGAAGATGAGTCGCTCAATTATGATTATGAGGGAAGATTTTGGGGGTAATTTCCTACCTCTGTCCCTGCAAATCTGCCCCTGTATATGTCCTGCACTAGCTGAAGCTTAAGGAGCAGCATCCTGCACCTTGTATTAGTGAATACTACATGCACCTTGTAGTCAGGTTCATGTTTGCAGACTCCATTCCTGATTCTTGGTCATGTTGGTTCCCTGATGAGATTCTATCACGGTTTGAGGATGATGTCTTCGTCAGCCTTCCAGCAGCAGATTTTTATTTATTTATTTATTTGTTTGTTTGTTATCACAGATTACCTCTGGGGTATGCCTTGGGCGTTCTGCTGTGATGGTCAGAGTACAAGGAGAATGCACCTGCTCCATGACCATGTGAGGAGAAACTTAAAGGAGAACCGAGACATTTTGAATTTTACTTGGTGATTTTTTTCTCCATCAGCTTCAGTTTCTCTAAAATGGCATGTTAGCATTGCTAGCATTCCCTCATTGAAACCAAGGGCACTACTGGCGGTAATCTTGCAGCTAGCGGTGTTTACGAATGCTAACAATGCTAACATGCCATTGTTCGGACACTGTGTAGGATGACTATGGAAACTCTCTCCTACAATGTGATGAGCGTCTGGTGAACGAAAATAAGCGATGAAAATTCTAAATGTCAAAATATCCCAATGTGTGACTAAAATACATATTTATAGTATTTCAACTGTAGGGAAAGGAAATAATGCTTGCTCAGTTTTTCTGTCTCCCTTACTTTAAAATGTTTTTTTTTCATTGGTGTAGTTGAGGGTATAATATGCAGAGTTTACCCACCGAAGAGACCAGGATCACAGTCTACAGGTACATACCTCTCCTCATAGCCGAATGATGCCATTATGGGCCCCCAGGGCAAAAAAACTGCTATGGGCCCCCCGTCCCTCAGGGGACAGACCTAACTAGGGGCGTCCGGGGGTATGGTCCCCCCCTGAAAGAATTTCAGATAAAATCATGCTTGCATGGGCACATATTCCAATTGAAATTAGTGATGATGATGAAATCAATTTACACATGAACCCGGGGCTCTCGGGGACTTTGATGGTCCGGGGCCCCCGATGGTCCCCCGGGGCGTTTGCCTGGTAACCCTCTCCTCAGCAGAGTAACTACCCCCCCTCAAATAGCACTATGCTACTCTGGTACAATGGGGTAACAGTATGCCTCTATTACAGTCTCTCTCCCATCATCAAAACACAACTATCACCACTGTAAGAAGGTATGCTGGCAAGCATACTGTATCAAGTTGTTTCTTCCTGGGTTTCGAATAAAGGAGGCAAGACGAGCATAAATGTGCAAGCATAGGATAATGATATAGGATGGAGGCAGCCAGCGTTCGTATTCTGTGAATGCTCTCGACAAACTAAAATGAAGTTGGTGGAAGCACTTAGATAAACTTTTCCATTAAAGCTGATTCCTTTCCAGTGTTGGATTCTAGAGTCTACTTCCAACAATCCCAATGGTGGGGGGTCTTGCGTGCCATAATAATTCCCCCCGGGGCAAGAATCTCCCTCAATTGGTTTCCGACTTGGATTCAATTAGGCCGAGCAATGCAAACTCGATTAGCTGTTGATGCTGCTGTAGTTGATAATGGTGATGCAGTTAAAGAGTGTAATTGAAGAAGTGTGTATAAACAGCACCTTTAAGGCAGATCACACCTCCAACACACTGGATTAGACCCAGGGGAAAAAAGGCGAGACAACATAGGAAATAATTGCTCCATACTCCATACATACTGAGTGAGATTATCGTCATTGTCCATTTTACTCACCCTGTGCCTCCCCTCCTCTTCAATATCCACCCATCAAATATAGGTTCCTCTATTTTCAAACGTGTACACAGCCATTTACATACAGTGGTATAGCAGCACCTGCTGGCAGTGACAAATAAATGCAATAGATTATTGTCTCAACTCTGTCCACATGAGACATTCATAAAAAGAAAAACTTCCAATTCTCCATAGATATCAGAAAATAAATGGGATTCCCCCTTTCTGTTGCTGCCTCTTTTCCAACCAAAGGTGAGGAACAATAGTTACCGTATTCCTCAGTATTCTTGCCTTGACTTCTGAAATGTTGTTGACAGTGTTTTATTCAAAACATTGTTCACTCTCTAGGAGAGCACTCATACAAGCACAACTTACAATAGGATATGATACAATACAACACAACAAAAATACAGTGCAATACAATACAACACAGTGCAATACAATACAACATAATACAACCCAAATAAACCTCTTTTCTCCATGTCTTCATGTTTTTACTGAGCATGAATGTTGAATGGTTCTCTATTATGTGAGCCAGTTTCATGGCCCTTGGACCTATGAAACACGTTGAAAACTCAATGTATGACATTAAAAATACATGGATGTCAATCTGAAAATGAGGCTGTTTTTCAAAATGTGGTTTTCATCCGACAGCGACGATACAATACAATGCATTACAATACAATACAATACAATACATTACAATACAATACAATACAATACAATACAATACATTACAATACAATACAATACAATACAATACAATACAATAGGAATTTCTGTAACCATACACAATACATTTTATAGTGACTATGTTATTGTTCTTAATCATATAATGTTTTGTGGTCTCTTCCCATGGTCTTCCCCATAAATTCAATATGTTGACATTTGAGGGAATTCGTTTTGGGTTTAGGGAAAGGATAAAAACAACATCCCCTACACTGTCGCTTTGGCGTGTTCCTCAGGCACATTTTTAAAGAAAATCCTCTGCAGCGGAAAATCTCCTAAGAATGTCTTGATGTTTGAGTTTGTCAAAACTTCACCGACCGAATGCAGGTCGAGCTAAGGAGTGCAGATAGTAATGGTTGCCAAGGTATGATTGGAGGGTCAAGAAAATAATGTGGCATTTCGGATCGATTTAACTAATACAAATCCAGAGACGAGGATGAGTAGGCTACTTGAAAAGCTGGTATGAGGAAGGTGCATATAAAAAATGCCATGCAATGTCTGGTAACTAGTACAGGCATTATATGACATGACCCCACACAAATTGCAACAGAAACTCTTTCAACTGACCTAGTCTCATAAATATGTTGTTTATAACGTATCAGAAGTCCTAAGAAATTCAAGCGGTGGAAAGTATAGAAAAATACTGAAATTGGTGATGCCACAATTTCCCATTGCCTCCCATGTAAAAAAAAAAGAATTCTTTATGCATGTCTTCTTGTCTGATGTCCACACAAAGGGTTCAGTGCGGTCCACAATCAAACAGAAACTGTGTTTTACATGAGACATGGGGATGGATCCAGCACAGTGCATGTGCAAAAGGAAATTCTTAACCCTTAGATGCAGCACATAAGTGGGTCAAAATGACCCGGTGGGTTCGATTTCTTGCAATATCTTTTCTTATCTTCTTATCTTCAATATTCCAGGTACTCCTCTAAAAACCTCTTTTTGATATCAGGCCATTTATATTTTTAATGTACCTTTTATACTTTTTGTATTACTACCCCAAGCTTCCATAACTGGGTCGAAAATGACCCGCATTGCATTTAATCTCATAGGAACCTTTGATTCTTATCAACTGTAACTGTCAGGTATACATTTACTGGACCACACATCCAATATCAGTAGTGGCACCACTCAGGAAGATTATCTTACACAGCAAGATCTATTACATGTAAGTATTATCTTTATTTATTTTTTACCTCAAAAACATTTGATGTCATCAAACTTATATATTTCAACAACATATTTGCACATTCATGACTATTGTGTCAAAGAGTAGGCCTATGTGTTATTATAATGTGCCATCAAATTAGCCTACTTTATCTAACACTAGCTAGCTAATTAAGCTAGCTAACATTACTGTGAGTGTTGTGGTTGTGTTGTTGACATAATTGAGTAGCTTGATGTGCGTAACATGGAGAGACAGACTCTTACTATAATATTTCTAGCTTGCTTGTAATGGCATCTAACCTGTTAGGTAGCCTAGTATCCGAGTAATGTTCAAAATCTGTCATAAAGTGAAAAAAACAAAACATGAAATCATTCTTGTGTGGACCAAAATATAATACAAATCATCATTCTTAACCAAAATTATTAAACCTTTATTCTATAAAACACATTCATTCTAATATGGGTCCATTTTTGACCCACTTATGGAAGAGTGTAGGTTCCAATTACTCATGTATCTAAGTGTTAATAAATAGAGTGATCTGTGAAATTAATGTGAGCAGGATTCATTGCAAAAATGATCGAGTTGAAGGTTACAAAATGTGTAATTAGTGAAGTTCATTAGTGGTTATTTTTCAGTTACATTACTGTAAAAAAAATTATATTCATCCTCTGTTCGTTCAACAATGAGTGACCCTCCAAGATGAGCCATCTGTAAGGAGCCCACAGAGGGGGGAGAACAGCCACCATCCACCCTTACTGAAAAGGGGACACCATCAACCGAGCAAATACATCTCGAGAGGATGACATCCATACATCACCCGGAGAACTGGTTCATCAAGTCTGCCGCAATAAATATACCAACCAACAACAAATAGTGAAAGCGCTGAAGGGGAAGCAACAAGAAAAAGAACGTGATATGGAGGTTGACAGCTGTGTTCTATGCTCAGCTGAGAAGGATTATGACAGAGACTGTCTGTTCTGTGGGATGTCAAGTGCATGTTGGGACCAAGAATAATAATTCTGATGTGCCTGTATTCCCAGTGAGGACGGTTGAGTTCAAGGACATGGTCTTGAAATCTAGTGATGAAAGAGGAGACGTCCGGGCAGCCGCGGTGAAAGCCGGTGTGCTGCATGTGCATGACCTGCATGCGGCAGATGCAGTCTATCACCAAGTGTGCAGCATCGATTTCCATACCGAGAGGCGAATGCCAGCAGATCATCAGACCAGCGAAACGGGGGGCAAAAAAAAGGAAAAACAAAACTGGGTCGACCGCCAGACAAAGAAAGAGTCAAGGCCTTTCTAGAAGTTGTGAACTTCCTTGAAAAAGAAAATGACGACGAACAGATCACAATCAATTATCTAGTTAACCGGATGGAAGACAATCTCCAAGGCTCAGAACTTCAAGCATTTGGCTACACACACAAAGTCAAAACTGAAGGAACATTTCAGTGACAGAATAATCGAAAGCAACATTAATGGGAAGCCAAATGTGGTTACCTTTTAGGAGCACAGCCAAAGCAATCGTTCATTTTTATGCTCACCGGGAAGCTGATCCCGAAACAGAGAAGAAGAGGATAATTGAAGCTGCTGCCAAACTTATCAAAGATGACATCAAATCGGAAACATCCCATGACGCATATCCTGACTGACTCACAAAAGTCTGAAGAGGATGCCAACAACTTTCTTCCAGGAAGCCTCTGGGTTCTACTGAAAGGGTTGCTTGTGGGCAAAAAATTGGCATGCAGTTTGTGTGAGGTTCACCCCTTTTTTCTCACAAAATGCCTGTACTAAACCTCGTGGCACAAAATTCCACGGCTAATACCACAGACATGCTTTTCCATAGAAATGACAGGTACCCGGAGGACTTTTATTTTTTAAATCCTCAACCAATAGATGCGTTAACAGGTGTCGCCAATGCTGCTGATCTGCAAGAGCGTTGTTAACTATTTAATCGGTGCTGCCTCGTGATCGGCTGGGGAGACCCTTTTTAACTCAGTTTCTTTTGTTCGAGGCGCGGCCCCCCACAGGAGGTGATGCGGTCCAGGGGTGTGTTCGGTGGTCGATGAGAGCAACTCGTTTGATGTCAAAGAAGAAACAGTCCTGCCTCGGGTCTGTGTCACCTCCTGGGGCCTCCTGATTTTCCTTCGTTTATTTGATGTGTAAAAATGAATTCCTTGAAATTTCCATTGCTTTGTTTTATTCCATGTTCACCACTCATCCTGAACTAAAAGAACCCTGTAAGTTAGTTATTCGGAGCTCCCCGTGCTCTTGGGTGTAAACCTGGGGTGGCATAGTCCTCTGACATGTCACAGATGTATAATAGAAACAAAATTGCTGTTCGTGTGCCTGCCTCGTGGGCCTGCATCCATCTTACTTGGGTAAACCATGCTTGGAACTACACAGTAGAAGGACCTGTGCACATCTCTGTCACCACACGGCCTGTCCCCTGAGGTCCCATTGTTAACTACACTCTAGCTGTCTCATCTCACACACAGACCCATACCTTGACACAAGCTGTCATCTACCCACACCAACAACGTTGCATGTGCCGGTAACGTATAAAGGTGAATGTTATCGTGAAGAAAAACTAAGGTAACCGAGAATTAATAAATGCTCACACTGGATTCAATTCAGTCATATAATAAGCATACGAGCTCGGGTCTTTGAAAGCGCACGCACAGAATGACAAAGTGTACATAGTCTGGTCAGTCCTTTTTATACAGTTACAGCATATCTCAAGTTCCTAACCTTCTTCTAGGAAGACAGCTGGACGTCAACCTTTTCATATTTTGTACAGAACCTCAGCATAGTGTTGTGGTCGACGCTTAGAATAACTAGGAAACCTCTGACCTTTGACCCTTGGTGCCATAAGCCACTCCAGAGAAAATATAGACATCAAGTGTCAGCATGAACGTACTGTAAGAGGGAAACATAAACACAACAGATGGAACGTGGAAAACACAGAATAACATAACGGCACCGTGGTGAAGGTCTGCACTCTACTGAGTGCATTCTTCTAGTTGGTCATAAATTAATTCCACAGACTATACATGCTACAGTGTCTCTTATCTCTTACCTATTTATTCAGAGGACCTCGTGGAATCATTATTATCTATAACGGTCCCACAGCCTGGGACCCATTACAGCCATTCTCTGCTCTCCAGATGGTAAGTCAAGTCTCTCTGATCCAAAGAGCAGTTCCTATCTACACAGCCCAGCCAAATTGTTCCCACAGCTATATAAACTCTGAATTTTCCGCATTACTACCACTCAGTGGAAAGAGTGATGGGGTTCAGTAACCTCATTACACAATACACCAGAGGAATGCACTCAATAGAGTGCAGACCTCTGCCAGGCCTAACAATGTCCCCACAGTGTCATCACACTGTAACATTGTGGTGGGTGGATGACAGCCAGTGTGAAGGTACAGGTCTGTGGGTGAGATGCTACAGTGGCGAGATGAGACAGATGGTGTGTAGTTAATATGGGGACCTCAGGACAGGCGATGGGGTGACACAGATGCGCACAAGTCATTTTGCGAACGTCCAAGGCAAGTCTCGAGTGTTTGAACTAGAGTCAAAAGTCTCAAGTCTTTTGGGCACATGTACAAGTCAAGTCATTGGTCACAAGTCTGAGGCAAATGTCTTTTTAGGAATAATAAGTGTGTAATCCACTGTGCATCAGGTTAGAAATAAACCTCTGTACAACATGGTTATTTCTAAGGAATGCACTTTGCTTTGTGCATCAAGTATCTTAATATTAGCAATTTTCTTTTTTTTTGTTTTCACAATAATTGTATTTTATTTTATTAATAAAAAAGATATATTTTATCTACATGAAGGTGTCAATAACATTACTGTAAAACAGCATACTGCACTGCAATATGGGAAAAAGACAGGTTTGCTCATAAAGGTTCTTAGGCTGCATAGCCTGCCATTGTTGCCTGTCTATTGTTTTTTTCTTGATATGCATAGTATTTGCATGACATTGCCTATATGAGTTGCCTTCTCTAATAGGACAGGTCTTTGAAGTAATGTTAATCGAGGCCTTGCACAGAATGTTTGTGTAAGGCAAGGTAAGGCAAGTTTATTTATATAGCACATTTTTACACAGTGGCAATTCAAAGTGCTTTACATAAAATAGATTTTTTTTAAAGGAAAGAGCATAGAAAAATAACATGTATAAAAGGCATAAAAAAAAATACAAAATCACAGTGCCTTTTAAATTCAGAGAAAAAAAAAGAAAAAAAGGAAGTATTCTTTCTTCCAGTATGGCTGCCTATAAACATTGGTAACCACTTTCAAAGAAAATGCCTAATTTCTGTGCAGTGGCAGAGTAGGTAAAACACTGGAAAAGCATATTATTACTGTTCTACTATGACCTGTTTACAATGTCCAGAAATAAGACACCAAATGATTATGAATTAGTTGATATATTCCTCATATAGCAACACATAGCAACACTTAGCAACACATAGCAACTGTTGTTTTGCACATAGTTGTCTCTTCATTTGCCATGTACTAAACAATGGTTGCTATGTTACAGGCAGCCATGTTGGAAGACAGAAAACTACACAAATATTCTGTGCAAGGCCTCTATTGATGGCATTTTGGCAGCTGGCTAACATTACTGAATGTTTTCAGGCGATCACAATGCTAGTTTGAATGCAGAAAACCTCCAGCAAACTTAACGTAATAGGGCCTCAATTGTCTTCCCATGCTTAATTTGGACAGGAACAAGTCCAAATAAACTGCAAATATGACCCAGAGCAAGTTTCCATGGAAACTGCAATGTCAAATATCAAATTAAAAAATCTAACAAAATCCAGTGATGCTAAGTAGTCTACCGGAACATTACTTGCTAGAGCAGTGGTACTCAGACTTGGCCAACCCAGGAGGCGAAAACACCCCAAAACAAAAACACCCCAGTCCAAACCAACATCAGGCTACGGAAATCTATAACCGTTACCATGGCAACCTTAACTGTTGATACATATGGCAAAATCACAGGCAATGTATAATTGTTGTCATGAATGGTTTCCCCTGGCAATTCAAATGCCTCACAAGGTCCATCGGTGTAGTAAAGTCCATAAACATGGAACACTATAGTAGGCTACAGAACCTGATGACCAGAACCTGATCACCACAAAGTCCATAACTGCAGCTTTAGATTCCCTCTCCTCCAGGTGGGAGAATAGGAGGGGAGAGAGAGAGAGAGAGAGAGAGAGAGAGAGAGAGGGGGGGAGAGATAGAGACGCATACAGACACACACACACATATACACACACAGAGGGAGAGGAGAGGTGGGAGAGATGTAGAGAGACATACAGGGGGAGAGGGGGAGAGAGAGAGAACGTCAGTTTTACTGTACAAAAGTAGGCCATATTAGTCTGTAAAAAGTTGGCAGGAGATAAACATTGGACTTATCCCATTCAGTGGGATTTGTGACACTCCTGCAACAACAAGACTTTTGTTGGGGTCTGTGCTACCTGGAAACGATGATCCGAAGGAGCAGTTCAGTTTTACTTTTTTCAGTTAGCGTGCCTCTTCCAGGAAAGTCAGAAGGCTTCGTTACTGGATGTCGGGTGTTTTCACAAAGCAGGCAAATGCAACTCATGTTTGAATGTCCTCTTCTTCTTGCTTGTGTTTTTATAAAAAAATGTTTGGGCCGTTTTAGCTTCACATTAGCTTTCCACTGACACGATGAGCGCGCAGCACACAGATGCAGAGCGCGCGACCCAAGATCAACTGGTAGTTCGTTCAGAGGGGAGAGGAGAGGAAGGGGGTGTCAGATTTTCAGATTTTCTTAGGTCAGTGGTTGTAACTAATGGGAAATTAAGTTTTAATGTATTATCACTACTGGAAAATGTCTTGGACAAAATCTTCTGAAATATCTGTTTAAAAATTGGAGACTAGCCCACTGAAAGAGCTGCAACATAGTCATCAAAGAGCCAAGGTGTGAGTACCACTGAGCTAGAGCAATGCAAAGCAAGGGGGCGACAGTGGCTCAGGAGGTAGAGCCGTCGTCCAGTAAACTGAAGGTTCCCGGGTCGATCCCCGGCTCCTCCTGGCAGTGTGTCAAGGTCTCCTTGAGCAAGACACTTAACCCCCTAACTGCTCCCGACGAGCAGGTTGGCACCTTGCATGGTTTCCTCCGCTGTCGGTGTGTGAATGGGTGAATGTGATAAAAGCGTAATATATAAAAGCAGTCCGTTCCATCAATTCCTCAGCGGGTGTTCTTGTTCCCAGGTGGACAGGTCCGGGCAGAGTTTCCGCTCTATTGCTCCAGAGGAAAGGTCTAGAACTGGTGTTGAACCACCAAAATCATCATGGTCTTCCCTATTGGGGTCACGAATTCCACGACAATCTGTCCACTACTTTTCGAGCGTACAGATACACATGCATACAAAACAGGGGTGAAAACATAACCTTGGCAATAAACAGAAAGAGAGATATTCATCTTCAACAGATAATGCATATTGTGAGTGCTGTATAGCCCGCAGTACAGAACACACGCTGCCACTTCTGCCCTGTAGCCTAGGCTACTGCTTGTCGCCTAGGATGATAATACCATATTGATTGTCTCTGAGAATACCACAAGATGGTGTAATAAAACATATTGTTCATTCTAGTTGGCAGTGAGTAGCCAATCAGTGTGTAATAGTGGTTCACAGGACATTATTCACGCTCATAATGAGCAGCTCATTCATTTTGCAATGTTGTCCATCATTACTGTCGATAGGCTACGGCCCGTTTCCCCAATTCCATTACAACATCACATGTGAGAATTTAAATTAATCAATTCAAGGTCTTATTTTGCATACAATGAATCTATTGAAGGGTTTTGTTTCGTCTAAATCTGCACAGATTAAAGTAGGATAGCCGCAGCTTTAAAGTATCTCTCTGAATGTATTTTGTAGTGTGTAAAATATGTACTTTTTCTTTGTACCATATATTGCTATGACACCTTTGAGATCGGATCAGATATTACAAAACATTTTAGTTAGGCTACTTCTATTATCTATATACTGTAATGCTACATCTACACGTACCATCATAGACTCAGCATTGACTAAGCTGTTCATGCGCACATATGGCCGCTAGAGGGCCCCCTCTGCTTTATTCTGAATTTACTACAAATTTCTCAATGCAGAGGTGCAAAGATAAATTGAATGGGCGGAGACCTACTCAATTAAATACACCGCCCCCCAACACCTATGACTCACCAAACGCACGTTTTCGTTATCAATGGGAACTTAGTTGTGGTGTGGTGAAGACTTGAGTGTTCATCAAACGGATGTCCCGCGGGGAACTTGAACCATATCGTCAATATTACGGGCTAACGGGTGAAACAGACAGAGGCTTTATTCTGTCAAAATTGGTCAAAAGTCAAGCTGAGGGTACAGTAGTCTCTCTATTGCAGGTAGTTCATCAAATTGTATTGAGTTTTGCTCCTCGATTGTTGACGTGTTTCATTTAATTGATTTATTAATGGTAGTGCGACTTTGTTTTGCGTGTTGGGTGTCATCATAAAGCAATTGGCACCTTCGACCCGTTTGGTTTCTCCATTCCGTCAGAGTGGTATTTAACTCAGTTTGAGATAGCCGTGATGGAGTGGCGTGAGCAGACAAGTGTCAGCTGTCTACACGCATTCAACGAGGCTCAGCGTTGGATGGAGGTGAGTTTAATTCTTCCGATTTTATTTGCTCTAGAAAAAGGCAGGTGCTTCGTTGCTACTCACTTTTTCGTCAGCAACAATGTAGGCTATGGTTTCAGACAGGTGACAGGGACACTTTGTTTTGATGCCGCAGCCCCAAACATGACGCATATATAAGTTCAGAGCATCTTCGCGTACATCAAAACGGTAGGCAATAGTTTCAGGCTATATACAATGATAAACATTTTGCCAGCCTGTCTTCTGAATTTGACCCGCAGCAGTCTAGCATTTAAAAGCTCTGATAAGTCTTACATACGATTACCATGTATTCTAACAGAGATAAGTCCTGTATTTGTTGAGGAAGCTTGAGGAGGGAGGAATGCAACACTGATGGAACGAGGAAGGTCATTAAAAACTGGACACTTGGGCAGGAGAGAACACATGCACACCAGTGCCCCGGTATGAATCAACAATGGGGTCTGTTTTGTGGGGTTCATCCTCTCTGTGACTGATTTGATGGAGGGGGATGGGTCACGCATGGGTTCATCTGACTATGTGATTTTCTCCATGTCACTGATCATAGGGATCTGAAGACAAACAAGTCCCCTTTCAAACCTTTCCCTGTATTTACAATTTCTACCGGAATAATGCTGCATTATAATTCTTGTCTTGCCTTGTGATTATCGCAGCACTTAACATATCCACTAGGGAAAGAATGGTGAATTTGGGTACATAAGGGGGGTGGGGGTGTAGCTTACCCTTTTTTTCTTTTGGGTTGGAGACTAGTGAGAAATGGGTACCTCAAATAGGATCTGGAAATGTGTGAATGACTTTCTATAAGAAGACTGACCGGTCCGTGTGCTGTGCCGCCTCTCTAGACATTCTGAACTTTGGTTTGTGAAAACCGAACCTGTAGAATGTGGGCACAGAATTGTTGACAAACAAAAGTCTAAATGGGGCCTTTGTTGCCATTTTGTGTCTGAGCGGACGGTTCGGAGGAGCTGCCCAGAACTCTCATGGCAGTCAGCCCATACCCATTTTACCCCTCTGTATATTCCTGCAATGATAGATGAAAGGAGGGATGAAACCAGGGATGGATTCACAATGACAATGGTGTGTGTGTGTGTGTGTGTGTGTGTGTGTGTGTGTGTGTGTGTGTGTGTGTGTGTGTGCGCATGTG
>OMKL01087322.1:0-15475 GCA_900302295.1 Parasudis fraserbrunneri | reverse complement strand
ATGTCATCAATTTTCCGATACAGTTCATTGTTCACAAAAGTCAGAGCACTCACCGCCCGAGCCACCTCGTTAATCCTGGCCATCGGTTCGTTTTGTGCCGCTGAGATAGCTCTCTTGATGTGCCAATAAATCCAGAAGATCTCTGCTCCCAACAGAAGCATACCTGCCAACATGAGTATTAGCAAGTATACGTCCTCAGCATCTTCTACAGAGAGCAGTGTCAGACACAGAGTCTGCCACGCTCTCCAAGAGTCCTTTACATATCCAGCAGCAAAGGTGCCATCTGGACAAGCCGGTTCCCCTGGTCCAGCTTTCCTTGACGAAAGATTGTGTCAATAGTGTTGAGAGACCAACTGATCAATTCCATGATTCCAATAGTCCAAAGCTCTCGACAGACTGCTTTAGCCCTTAGACAGATCAACTAAAGTGAGAGAGGGAGGAGTGAGAGGAAATGCGACTGCCTTCAACGAGCGCCAGGAGAGGAATTTTTATTTACCCACATCTGTTTGTATACATCCACATACCTGTATATTGGATATTGGATACCTGAATATTGCTACTGCACTTTACTGTACATTTGCACTCTGGATGGATGCCAAACTTCTTTTTGTTGTACTATACTTGTGCTGTATAATGACAATACATTTGAATCTAATCTAATGTAGAGGACTCTGACCCACTACTGTAGGTTAACCCAACTCACTCAACTATACCTCACCTTTAGCCTGCGCTCATTTGCTGTGTGTATATCTTCATCTCCAGGCTTGATGACAAACCCCCCTGTGGACCACTCCTCATAGATCTGAAAAGACAAATAAATCATACAAAAAAAGGAAGCATGTTTAACAGCTAACTTTTAAAAGTTTGTTTTTCAGGGCCATTGTAACCAGCAAGTACTAGGCCTGATGTGTGTCATTTTCGAAATCAAATAGCCAAAAACTATAAAAATTTTATACTGTATATAATTATGAGGTGGCCAATGTGTCACTGGACCAGGAAAAACATCCAAGCAGTAGGCCTGTGGCCTATACCCTGAGATCTGAACTCGGTATGTGAGTGAAAGGGTTAGCTTTTTGGCAGCTGGTATCTGTCACATGATGATTCTATTGTCCACCACACACTCAGCAGAATGCAGAAAGGAATTCTCAACCAGGGCAGATTTTCAGCTGTCGACTATTAACCTAGAGAAGGGTGTGAAACGTAACACACTCACCCTAACACCACCCAATAACATAAACATGTTTTCTTTCATGCATTGGTCATTGTCCTCAAAGTTAAACTTTCGTCAAAAGCCCTGTTAATATCATAATAACCTTAAGTTAGTCTGAAGAAAGTGAAAATGTGGTTATTTGCTGCAAACCCTCAGAGTAGAAGTATGGCAGTAGGGAGTATTCTTTTTATTTGCCTTCATTTTGTGTGTGTGTGTGTGTGTGTGCCTCAGGCATGGTTAGTGGCCTGAGGATTGCAGGCCTGTCCAGGAGAAGTGCCAAGCAGCTTGCCAGATTTTGTTCTATCTTTGTTGTAAGAGGTAGCTAGACAATATAGCAGAGAAGATACTTATTTTGTATCCATAGGTGTTCCGAAAGCAAGTTGAACCTCTGTGTTATTTGAATCCAATGTGCAAATGTTATTTGATATAAGGATTAAATAAAGTATGTAAAATGTGTGTATTCACCTGATCCATCCCTTGCAAAATGATGTTCATTTCCTCCGTCGTGACCAGATCAGCCTTTTCAAGTGCTTTTACATACGCCTTGCTCCCTCGGATGTCAGCATCCCACATCCTCTGGTCATAAGCAATGGATGCATTGAACTTCTCCATGATAGGGTCAGTGTCTCCAACGAACCGACCACCCCAAAGTTTACTTCCCTGGGATCAAAATATACACACACGTTTTGTATACAAGCATAGCTTAGCAATATCATAGCAGCAACATAACAGACATAACGCTAGGGCATTCAACCTGATAATTGCTGAGTGAGGGTCTGACCCTGACAGCTAGCTTTGTCAGCCTCTGTCCAGCTGAGTGTTAAAACAACAACCCACGTCGATAATAAGAAAAACAAAACAGGAGAGTGATCGTTTTCCTTTACCGTTACCTCTGCATTCGCCATTTTTCTCGATAGTGTTGTCCGTGTGCCACGTGGGTTATGGATAAACTCACAGGTCTCGATTCTCGACTGATGAGATGTTTAGCTCACTTGAATTAGATTGGCAGAGTGTTGTCTGCCTCGATCAAAGAACGGGAGTGAGCACACGCACAAAGGTGGGCGGGCGGAACGATTTGATCTGGTCTACGTTATCTACACGGACCGGCTTGTAACGACGGACCAAGAAAATTTACCAGCAGCGATGTGGAGCATCTTTGAAATGTGTCAGCCATAACCTAGCTCTGTGATAGTCTTTTATATAGTTATATGGCCTTTCCTGGTGGGACTGTGTAATATAGCTACTAGCTAGCTTTAGTTGCCAGCTAAAATAAACTTTGATCGATTCTAGGGGGCACACCTTTAGGGCAAACGTAAACTGATCTTGCTTAGAGCTACATTAAGAAGTATTGATTGTGCTTTTAACCACGTAACATATCGACGATTCTCGACGTATACTTCGAAGCAATGATGCAAATATTACTTTCTCAGTAACTGCGGCAACATTACGTGCCCAGTGTAATAATATTATACTCAATACTGTAGCTAGGCTGCCTATTCTACGTTTCTCCTATTGTTTTGCATATGGAACTTATTCTCTAAATTGTGAGAATATATGTCAACATATTATCAGTATTAAACCACAAACATATTAGTTGGCAAACAGGTGACAGGTGACTAGCAGTGACAACCGCGGCCAATGAATGAACTGTGGCATTAGATTGGTTCGAAAGACGTCATAAGAATACTATAAATTGCATTATCTGTCTGTGTGTGTCTCGCGGGTTTTATAGCTCCTCACAGATCTGACAGAACAGTAAAGACCAGTGGGGAAAACATGTGACATCGAGAACCTCAACACCACCATGTATGAGGTCAGAACTAACTCACCTTCTCTTTGGTACCTGCTTTGTAAATCTGTAGTGTTACATTTATGGACAGCAGATACCCCCACACTCAGGCTCTTATGTTAATAATGTTGTATGATTTCAGACGATGTAAAAGACACCTGTTGAAGACGCCCTGCATGCTGAGTCCATATATATGGTAGTCAAAAACGTCCTCATCACCATGATTGGTTAGGCCCAATCACATACTTGCGAGCAAACACAAACTCTGTTTAAAATGTTTAGCCTGTCTTCCCTTACTCTGTCCAGAATATGTTGGATCAATGGAATGGGAAGGAAAGCCTACAGGCTCTCTGGGCCATCGATGCGCCAGGGCATCGTGTCCTTGTGGAGGGTTGTCGTTTTGAATGGAAAACCACAGGGGACAGTGCGTTGCATGACGCGATGCGAATAAATCGACACCGGCCTGGCCGAACCGGGCCCAGATCCCCTCCATCACCTGTGGGTGGAGACACCACTCTGCAGGGTGAGGATCACCTCTCGATAACAGATCCACACTAGAGCTAGATGGACGGATTCCAGCGTTAACAGGCCCAACTGGGTCCCTGCAGAGAGAATGTGTGGGTTTAGCCAGACAGCTGCTCTGATATACAGAGCCTGCGATGTAGGTCCCTTGCAGGGTGAACATGTTGGCTGATAAACCATCTCTGGAAAGGTCTCGTGCGCAATAAGCCCAGGGGAACTACTGTCGAAGCTGAGGCCAAAAGTCAGAGCATAACCATGATCTGGCATGCAGACACTGTGACTCTGGTAGAGCGTGCGGGCTGTTCTCAGAATGCAATTCTGTCTGTCTGGCCTCCGTGAGGTGCGCCCATGGATAGAGAATCCAACTCCAGTCGTAAGTAACTCGTCCTCTGATGAGGGATGAGACAACTCTTTTTCCAGTTTATCAGGAATCCCAGACTGCAGACGTGATTTATTACTGTCTCCATATGCAGGACGGCCAAATCTCTTGAACCCGAGATGATACGGGCGTCGTCCAGAAAACACAGAATTCTTATCCCCTGCTCTCGGAGAGGGGCAAGAGCTGCTTTTACACGAACTGTAAAGGTCCAAGGACCGAAGGGGAGAACGCAAAACTTGTACGCTTTGCCCTGAAAGGCAAACCTGAGGTATTTCCTGTGCCTCTCCACAATCGGAATATGAAAGAACGCATCTTTCAAATCCACTGTGGTGAAAAAAGCCACCCGTCTGATTGTCTTGAAAACATGGCGATATGTGGCAGCCACCTGGCCTGCTGCCTTGTAAGATTTT
Source organism: Parasudis fraserbrunneri (assembly GCA_900302295.1). Classification (NCBI taxonomy): domain Eukaryota; kingdom Metazoa; phylum Chordata; class Actinopteri; order Aulopiformes; family Chlorophthalmidae; genus Parasudis; species Parasudis fraserbrunneri. The sequence goes on along the minus strand of OMKL01087322.1, from coordinate 11,165 downwards.
TCAGCTAAAGATGCGGTGAGCTGGCAAGCTTTGGAAGGCAGCTGGGGCTTTCGGGAGGACAAGGAAAGGTGGTTGGCCACGGCCTCTTCTAGCGGTGGCATAGCGAGGTATCCCAGCTCTGGTTCTGAATCAATGGTGGACCAGCTGAAAAAGCCTGAATAGGAGCCCTGGTCTGCTGGGGAGATCTCCAAGACAGCCGCACTTGCTCCTTGATGTCAGGGCAGCATGGCAGAGATCTAGGTGGAGAGGCAGGTTTTGCTGTTGGACTTTAAAAGAAAGCGCAACTCAACATAGAGGCTGGCTGGGGAGGGGGAACCAGCCATGATATTTTGAGCTTGTTAACGGCTCTAGAAAGGGCCTCCATAAACTCTCTGTGGAACGGGTCCTTGTTTGGAGTTGGGCCAGCATTAGGTCCTTCCTCTTTTTCAGCCTCCTCATCTCCATTGTCACCCTCTTCCTTGTTATCTGATGGCCTTTGCTGGGCATGGAAATCCTGAAGCTCCTGCTGCTGAGAAACCGAGACACTGGAGGGAGGGAGGGGAGGAAAATCGTGCTCATACTCCAAGCTAGCAGGCTCTTGAGCTATGCTGCTTGAGTCAGCAGGTAGAAAATGGCAGCAATGGCGGAGGGTGGCGGGAGGGAAACTGGAACATGGGATGGAAAAGAAGGGGTCTGCAAGAGCCAACTCCACATGTTCTGGTCCAAGACAAACAAAGGAACTGCTTGTCTTTGCCAGCCACATGTCTGCGGCACTGAAAGCAACGCTTGACGTCCGCCATAGCCACATGTGAGCTTGTGAGCTAGCTAAAATTTCAAAAGGGCAGAATGGCTAGCGAGCTAGCTGACTCAAACCAATGGCGTAGTTTTGAAGAATTCTTGTAGAAATGAAGAATATAGTTCTGTTGCTCAGAACGAAGGCTAGGCCGTCTGTGTGGGAGCAGTTAAGACGCAACAGAAGATGTAAAATATCCAAGAATTGAAGCAGGTGGAAGGCAATATACAGTGGTGGGCTGGGTAAAGCTTGAAAATAACGTGGGCAGGCAGAGAGTGGCGTTTAATTGCCTTGGAGGAGGGCTATAGCGCATAGAGGTCATATGGACCAATCACAGTCTGCCTTTGCCAAGACGGCACTTGGGTTGTTTTAAGGTTTTTATCTTTTATTTAAAATTATTCAGTGGTGCTGCTGGAGGCAGCTTATAGCATCAGTAAGAACTTGAGTTCAAAATGAAGTAAAACTATATAAATGAACCACAGATCACAGACATCAGTGGAGATACAGCTATGGTGGTGGAATGGCTGCATTTCTATAGTGCTTTTCTAGTACTAGTACTACCAAAGCGCTTTACAATGGAATGACTACATACATTTTTTAGTATGGGTGGCCCCAGTGGAAATCAAACCTTTGACCTTGGCAGTGTTAGTGCCATGTTCCGAGCACCAAGCATTCTACCCATTGAGCTACCACAAGCAAATTACCTTGTCCAATAATACTTGCAGGCATTCAACATATTCTATTATCTTTTTTTGTTCAATCTCTTTCATTTTGTGTGTATATGCATGTGTTTAAGCCCCCACCCCCAATCGTAGACCCACAATGTAATTTCTGTTTCATAATATTGTGATTAATACATTTTAATGAGTTTTTGAGTCTACTAGTTTTTACATCAGCCAAAGGTATGGAACCACTTTAAGACAACAGGTACAGACGACAGTGGTGTTTTTTCACCCTTGTTTAGTGTGTATCTTACGGTAAATGTGGGGAAACTGTGACTTTTATATTATGCACATTCCCCGTCAGGTCGGTAAATGTGAGATTTTTTAGGGAGTTTATAAGGCTCTAATACAGTGAACACTTGATGGTTTATATCCCAATCTGATTCAACTCTCCACAGCTTTTTACGCACGTTTGTGTATAAACCTAATCCTCACATTTACCCTAACCTTAACCTCACTGGAGACAAACAGTTGGTGACTGATATCTGTTTCAATTATACATCAAATAGTAAAGGCGCACTCACCATGCCATGGACGCTTGCAGGAGGTAATTAAAGGCTCCTAAAGGCTGTGGCGCCTTCTTCTCTCACATTTACCGACATGACGGTGAATGCATATATATCCCGGGAAATGTGCAAAATCACAGTTTTTCCACATTTACCGTAACTTCCAATGAAAATATAAATCATCACCCCCCTGTCACATGAAGTGAAAGTACAGATAGGTGCAATTTCAGTGGCTTTTTCATGTCCAATTTTACTAGGGAAGTCAAGGGAGAAATCGGATAGGAAGAAGTAACTAACGTTGCACCTATCTGTACTTAAACTTGTAGTGACTTGTAGTGTTTTTTAACCCTCATGGACTGAACAACATAACACTCAGAAGTCAACTACATATCAATACTGTGAGTATTGGATAGTAGTCCACTGTACACCTAAATTCCCATTAAGTCCCATTCAAATGTATTGAGGGGCATTGGTCTGCTTTGTTGGCAGGAAAGACAAAATCTTTTTAGGAATGACCACTTAAGGGTCACAGGATTTGCAACCAAATATTAAATATCATTATTTAAGTTCATGTGAATGTATCTAATTACTTTTGGTCCCCTAAAATTGGGGGGGGGGGTCTATGCATAAAAAGGGCTACAATTTCTATATGGTTCACCTGATATGGATGTGAACACCCTCAACTTAGAGTTGAAAGTCTGAACTTGAACCTCATAGTCATTGTTCCATTTCAAATCAAATGTGCTGGAGTACAGAGCCAAAACAACAACAAAAATTTAACTTGGACTCAGACTCATGGACTGCACTGTGTATACCACCCCTCTAGATGGATCCATTGACTTGATTGCTGCCAGATCCCCAAGTAATAGTTGTAGCTAGCCAGAAGAATACCTGGGACATTCTAATCAGCAATTGAACTAAACAATATGTAATGTTTGAACATACGACACACTGACAAATATTGGTTCGGGAAATTGTTCTGTACTCTGTATGTCATGGAGTATGGAATTTCATTAAGAAAAATGTGTAGAAACCCTGTTAATGGTGGCAGTGAAATTGTAATGAATGAACTGGAAAATGAATAACCGCTCATTGATGTCACATGTAATTTGTAATTTTGTAATTTGTCTTGACGCCACAAAAGTCATGTTGCTTATGCTATTAAACATGAATGTCACTGCTGTTGTGTGAAAACTTGATATCTCCAAAAAGACAACTTTTCAGGAATAACAAAAACAATGTGAACACGACTCATGACATGAATTGGATGACACAACAAAAGATAACAGACAACATCGATGCTATGCTTTAAGGAGAATGCCACCCATTTTAAGAATTCACATGTTCTTCCTGTGCCCCAGGACAGTTCAGTAAGTATTTGTGAACACACACCACTCTCTCCTAAAGCTATAAATCAGAGAGAGCACCCACTAATCGGTCATGTCACTGGGATGTAAAATTATTTGTGTAAAATGTGAAATGTTTGTGTGAGCTCTTACACTCAAATTAGGTTTTAATTCTGGTTCAAACCTAGCAATGCTAGAATATAAACCTCATTTGGGTTTCAACAGATTTCAAGAGTCTGTGTACTTTCTGGTTGTGCAAACAAGACCTAGAAAAACGAATTCAAGCTTTCATTTCCAGTAGGTTAGACTACTGTAATAGTCTTTTCTCAGGCCTGCCCAAAAAGCTCTTAGGCAGCTACAGCTCATTCAGAATGCTGCTGCTAGAGTTCTAACAAAGACTAAGAAAGCGGAACATATTAGACCAGTTCTCAGGTCTTTGCATTGGCTACCAGTGTGTCATAGAATTGACTTCAAAATACTGTTACTTTACTCAATGGTTTAGAGCCAAAATACATCTCTGACTTGCTTCCACGCTATGAACCATCTAGACTTATCAGTCATCAGTTAGCAGTCTGCCAACTGTTCCTAGGATAAAAACAAACCATGGTGAAGACGCATTCAGTTATTCTGCCACACAAAGCTGGAATAAACTTCTGGAAGAGCTTAGCTCTACCCCAATTCTGGCTACTTTTAAAACGACTCTTCTGTTCACCTCAATTTTTCATTTGCTGATATAATGCACTGCGATTTTATTTCTGACTTTAAAATGCACTGTGATTTTTTCTAAATTTTTATGCATTTTATACTTTTCTCTTTAAAAATCTTGTTATTTTTCTATGCTCCTTCCTTTTTTTCTTATATATAAAAAAATCTATTTTATGTAAATCACTTTGAATTGCCTTGTGTATGAAATGTGCTATATAAATAAACTTGCTTGCTTTGCCTTGGATGCTGACATATGACTTAAATAAATTGGCAACATTCAGAGGGTAGATAGGCTGTAGAATTTTGACAAATTGGACCATTTCAACAACTTTGGGGTAAGTGTTTGACAAATAAGTAGCCCACATTTCATGTGTAGATATTATAGAATGTGTCTGAGTCAGGAAAATGAAACTACACCATCACCTGCTGGGGCTTAAAGGGATAGTTCAGATTTTTGGAACCCTAGCCCTATATGCTACTTACCAATGATGTTAAGAGTCCTTTCTCTGCACAGTCCATGCTGTTCCTCATAGCTCCTGTTAGTTAGCCACAAACCAATGCAAAGTCAATGGGGTCAAGCTCCTGTTTGTACAAGCTGACCGAGGACAACTTAAATCTACTCCGCAGTCCAGTCTACTTTGTGTGCACTGTTGCCTAAAACCCTCTAAATTTTGTGTTGTTTTATGTCTTTGCTTTCATGCCTCATTGTAGGCCTTTTTCTTTTAAACTTTGTATTGTTTTTAAAGATTTTTGTAGTTGGTTGTTTTCTGTGCATTGCACTCTGTAGTACTTTGAGATTTGCTTTTCATGAAAAAATGCATTACAAATAAATTAAGGTATTATTATTATTATTATTATTATTATCATTATCATCGTCATCATCTACCCCAGTGGTCACCAAACGGGATAGGCCGATCCCTAGAAAAATGAGGATGGTGCTTAGGTGGTTACAGGGCTATACTATTACAGTATTATCAATGTTGGTATTTTATACATTTGGTGCCAGGGCCCTATCCATTAAAGACAATCATGTATTTCATAATGCATTTCCTGGAATTGTGGGGGCGGGACTTATCTGCTGGTTAGGCGCGATATACGCGAGATATACTACCGTACATTACAATATGTGGCGGCAATCGAGAATCAGCAGCACTTCTCAAATCTGTCCTTTGGTCTGCCTACACTTTCTGTGGATATAGTGAGTATGCACTTGTTTTAATTTACTGGCGTGAACAGGTTTAAAACGTAGGGGTTCGAATTTGATATCGACACCCAAACAAAAACCTATGACATGACGCAATTTTGGTATTTTGGTCAATTTTGGGCGGAAACTGACGCAGGGATTGAGTGAAAAGATTAACTAGCAACACCTAAGCTACCAGTATGTATTATGAAATGAAGGCTACAGCCTGCCTTTTGCTAGTGACTCAAATATGAAACTTGGTATAGAGCTACAGGGAATGTATTTGTAATAAAATGTATTTGCAAGATGCTTTATCCGCATTAATATAACCAGAGTTATAATATCATGACTCCGCATCTTGCCTATTGGACTATACGCGAAGCGAGGATTTAAGTCTTAAATCCCACAGCTGCGCCCCGGGATCCGACTATACAACCGGGGAGTAAATCCATCCATTTACCCCTTCCTCTTGGGGTTAATTGCTTTATTCTGCTCCTCTGCTCCAGTCATGAGTAGAGGCGCTCGCAGCACGCGGAGAAAATAGACCAGACGCCGAAACTATCGCTGAAGATCGCGAGCTGGCGGCGCGGCCGGTATGAAAGGCTCAATCGGTTAACATGGGCGCTGTAAGGAAACTGAAACTAACTTTTAAATATTAACAATAGGCTTAGGTATAGTTGTAATATATTTGGCACTATTTTTCTATATTTTCTCTATAGTTAGATCATGCTGTAGACCTTGAAGTAAAACCCCCTACTCTATCAATTAATGTGTTTCTACCATCACCATTTAAACGTGGAAACACAATATCATAAACTTTACTCACTTATTTTCTGTTCAGCTGATCCATCAGAAAATAATTTCCTCTTGCAGTCCCGCTCAGTCCACATGCATAATCGGCATCATTCATTCATTTATTTGTTTTAATAATCAGCGTCATTTTGACAACTGTTGACATTGCACCGAACTGCTGCCAGCACTGGAGATAACAGTGGAGAGAGTGAAGCTCATGATCAGAATTGTCATTCTTATGTGTAGAACTGAAAAATATTTGTGAAATTAGACTATTCCCCATTTTTCTGGGGACCCCCTGGAATCCCCTCAATGACCCCTGGGAGTCCCTGGACCCCACTTTGAAAATCACTGCCCTAGAGCCCTACCTCTGCATTGGTCTAATAATGTGTTCTCCATAGTGTTGTCATAGACAGGTGTTGTCCTGGCTCTTGCTCCTCCATTTAAGCCTATGTGTTCTTTTTTAAAGTTTTAATAAATAAAAAAGCCTTACAAAACTTTATTGAACATTTACACGTTGCAAATATCAGGCATGTTTCTGTGACTAAAAATAAAAATCACACAGTGTAACATAAAAAGAAGGAAAGAAAAGTCCACTTTTGGTGAAATCAAATGCTTAAAGGGGCAGTTTACCCAAAATTCAAAAGAACATATTTTCCCCATATATAATTATAATATGTAATCCATCTAGAGTATTTTGGTTTAATAATGAATGGGGGTGTACTTCGGTAGAAAATAGTTCCTACATGAAACTGCTCACAACAAGGTCTGTGAATTATCTTGAATAACCAGGTTATGATTTCTGGGAAGAGACATTGCTTTTGAGTTTTCAAATGTATTTTTTTTGCTGCTTTGAGCGCCACAAGCTGAGTGTCATTCAGCTTCATTGTATTGGAGTGACGGCAGATATCTCCAAAACTAGGCGAAACAAAACGATCTGGATGGATAAATAGCATTCCATGTAAGGGGGAAAATATGTTCTTTTGAATTTTGGGTGAACTGCCCCTTTAACTTATATGTATTTTAGATTTTTATAGGGCTGTCCTCAACTAAAGAAATTAGATTAATAGTCAATAGGAGTTGTTGACAAATCGGTTGGTTGATTTAAAGCGAAAATGTGTAATTTTTGTGCAGCTAAGTTTTGGAGTGTGTATACAGATCAAATTTAGACCACCATCGCTCCAACATACCACTCTTTTTCGCTCCTATAGTCTCAAATGGTCTGGTGCGACCAGCTTGGTCAGCCTTTAGGGCTGGGAGGTATGAAGAATATGAAGGTATACTGTCATGAAACCATGCAAAGGTATGGATATTTACTATACTGTCGTCCACAATATATAGTACATATCATACAAACAAAACACATATAAAATACTGTTCTATTTTTACATTAATAAAGAAGAATAAAAAAAAGGTTTCTTGCAGCAGTATTAAAAAGTAAAAAGTAATAGACCATTTGAATGAAATAGCACCATGACAATTGTATTACAAGATAAAGATGTATCACACTGTAATTTGCACTGGAAAACTAGACCATTAAAAAGCTAAAACTAAGACAAATATTGTGATTTGATATATTGGCCACATCGCCCAGCACCACCTTCCCGCGCCACCATTACACATGATCTCTTTAATCAATAAATCTGTAAAATTGTGTTTCCCACATGCAATCATGCAGAAGGGCCTCTACCAGAAGGACCTTTTTTTGTGCTAACTAGAGATATAGTTGTAATTTTTTCAGGAAATACCTCTTTCAACATAGAGCTTTATGAGTCAATATTTATTTAATGTGTTTTGTTCACTTTAATGTGATCCACTTGAATGGTTGCCCATGAGTCTTTACAGACCTTCATAGTTATTCCAAATGCAGATACATTTCTACAACTCAACCTAAATATTCCTCAAGAGCAAAAAATTGGGCAAAGTTTGCAGCAGCCTATATTCTAATCCATTTTTTTCTGTCCATATGTACCATAGATGAGATCCATCTCCAGGTTTCACTGCTATTAAAACATCAGCTTTGAACATTGCACTCAAAATGTCGAAGAGAAAACAGACTACATTGGATGAACATTTCAAGGTGCAGTTATTCAGTGTAAATAAAAATATATCTTTCAGTAATGATATTAATCACCAACAGCTGTAAATGAAAGTACTCTAAAATCTGGTATAGTTTACATTTGGACTCCACTGTATTCCAGTTTGAATACACTTGAGTGTGTACAAAACATCAGGAACACCTGTCTGAGCAGATTAACCCAGGCGAACGTTTTTGAAGTGAAGAGGAAGATAGTTTTTTAAGCCTTGCGACAACTAATGTGCATTGTTTAAAAGAGGGTGCAACTCACTTGGACGGTTTTCTGACTGATTTCTGTGGTCTAACACTATTTATGAACAACTTTCCCCCAAAGCCAGAAACTATAGTACAGAGAACTGATGATGTCATCAACATGTAAATTCTGATTAGTTGCATAGTTGTCCCTCCTTAAAGAACCTCTTTCCTCTTAGATGTACCCTTCTTGGGTAAAGTATATAGTAGATTAAGTTAATAAGGGATCCCAGCTTTTACCTTGATTCTCCTGGTCAGTTGCTTTCGTAGAAAGAGCAGGCATTCCTAATATTTTGTACTCTCAGTGTATATTATAAAGACCAGCATTGTGTTGATTAGTGAAAGTGCTGAAAAGTGAAATTATTGATAGAGATATGGCAATCGACCTATTTCAAACTCCGCCCTGTTCAACAGTTGTGATTGGAGGATCAAGAAGAGAGGGAGGAGTTTGAGATGGGTCAAATTCAACTCTGGTTTTCAGCTTCTATGACAGCCTCTTAACTCCTCATCTCCATGATCCTTGTAAAGCAATATCATTTATCTTTTTACAAGCTACATTTACCATATGTGGTAAATTAAGATAAAGCAATGTCAAAATTGAGTACTGAGTACATTGGTAATGTAGTACTTTTCTAAATTGTATGTTTTGTGTATTTTCTATTATAGAAGACTCCAAATAAGGACACAGCCAGCCAGCAAGGAGCATCCAGTCAATCTCCACATCCTGGTCCAAAGGTCTATCATTCAGTGATTTGTAGCTATATTATCGTACAAAATTCAGGATTGTCCTTGACTAAAGAAAATCTCAGTTGACTAATAATCATAAGATTTCTTTCTCTCTAATTGAATATTCTATTTAATAAAAAAAACAAAAAATTTGTGATAAGCTGCAACTGAGGACTGTATCAATTTTTTATATGTCTGTCACAAGGTTAGGTTAGGGTTGGGGTTGGGCCCCCTCTTTCAACATGCCACCTGTTTTCAGGCCACCCACAATACAGTACCATTTTTACTTGCAGTTACCCATGTTTCAAAGTTGTAGAGTAAGGATAGCTGGATAGGTGTACAAAGTCTCATGTCACTCAGACTTACTGTAAGTAATGGCTTTTCAAAGCTGCAAATTTGATATTTGATTATAACGCCACCATCTGGCCAACTGATGTGAAATCTATGATTGTGACAAATTTAATCTCTTGTGTGATTTTTGTGAATAGCGCCACCATGTGCTGAATGGCACAAAACTTAGCACATCTCTTCCCCATCATGGAGGAACTACGTGTGCCAAGTTTGGTGCAAATCGGACTCAGCGTTCACGAGTATCACATCACTTCCTGTTGACAATGCATTTTTCCAAAATTTGATTGGGTGTGGTGGTCATAAAGTTTGGCCTAGCAACTTTCAGGATTACACAATGAAAGAAGTTGGTCCCTAGATGCCACACAGCAGGTTTTATGTGAATCGAGTGGACAATCTAGGAGTATGAGGGGAAAAAGCTATTTTTCCAAAAATCAAAATGGCGGAAAGTTCAATATGACTTACATGGATGGTTCTATTGGCAAAGTTGTAGACCAAGGATAGCTCTATACTGTATGTGTACAAAGTCTCATTTTAATCGGACTTACAGTGTATGAGAGCTGACCCAAATGCTTCGAAGCTTCAGCAACTGCCATGGTACTCTATTAAAATCGCTATTTGAATCCTTTTCTTTTTTTTCTTTTTTTTTACCACTCCAAACATTTGCCTACATCAACGTAATAAATATCTTATAGAAATAATAATACAACATTCATTTTGAAAATCAGTTCTTCTCAGACAAGGATATCATAATAACTTTCTGAAAACCTATCTAACTTATTTACCCACTGCAATGAAACTTTCACGCTGGAAGAATGAAACATTGATTATTCTATGATAATTACTACTGAAGCTTCGAAGCCCCAAAAATGGCAATTGGGTCAGGCCCACAGTGTGTACAAGTTATGACTTTCCAAAGTTTTTGACCTGTGATTACAGTGCCACCACCTGGCGGATTGGTGTAATAATTGTTGTTTTGGCAAATTTCATGTTGATTGTTAACACAGTCATTGTCATTGCAAACAGCATTCTTTTTTCAAATTTTTTGGGACGATCCGACTGACAGACAGACTAACCGACTGACAGACAGACTGACCAACCAACTTATACTAGCTGCTTGATTGCAGCTAAAAATCTGTAAAATTGCATTTCCATGTTCTTCTGCATTTCCACGTTTGAAAAAGGACCTCTTCAAATCTGGTGCTTATTAAAGACCAACGCATATTTCAAGAAGTAACTAATCAGCATGGAAAGAAAAACATAAATAACAACTGTTCTGAAGTCGGGGGCACGATGGACAACTATGGCCCCAATTATTAGCTTGATTGGCCATCCCAACCAGTCTTCATGATTTAGGTGAATCAGACCCTGTCTGGTCAGATTTTGACAGAGTTGGGACTTATGGTCAGCCCTGGTGATCTTGTACTGAGTTGAATGATCTTGTACTGAGTTGAGTCCAATCAACCTCTGCGTGGGCATCCTGGTTCAAAGGTCTGCCATACAGTGATACATAGTTATATGATAAAATTCAAGATTGTCTTCAACTGAAGAATAACTTAGTTGACTTAAACCCATAGGATTTCTTCCCCTATTTAAAATTACAAATTTGTAAAATGGCATTTACCACATTACTGTCCTATTGCAAATGAATGCAATCATGCAAAATTACCTCTTCATGACTAATACTGTACATGTATTTTCTATTACAGAGGACTTATCCAAACGGCAGGAAAGCT
>OMKL01087320.1:6408-29137 GCA_900302295.1 Parasudis fraserbrunneri | reverse complement strand
ATGATGGAGGGAGAAATATAAAGGGTAGGGAGGGAACACTCACTATCCTTGATTCATAGCGGAGAGACGAGTGGAGAGAGGGAAGGCAGGGAAGGTAGTGTACTGTACTTAAAGTCCATAATCACATCTTCATTGATCCATTTACTAACATCACCATGACACCACCATGCACTGAAGCATAATTCTGGAGGAATATGAAGAACTTCTGAACAGAACACATGATTTTCAAATATTTTGTGTGTGTTATACAGTGCTGTATCCCCTTTTCGAATACTTTCCTATCACTATCCCTCTACTCTTGTTAGGCCCGGCTACATTGATCCATCACTGGTAATCGTGCATTTGCAGAAATAACAGCGGTAACATATCAGTCAGTTCCAAAAGTTCGTCTTTTAACTTTTCTGTCCATCAAAATGGACACAAATCTGGCAGAGACAGATACATCATCAGCTCTGTCCAACAAATGGAAAAATAATTAAAAACAGACGTAGATGGACAGACGCAACGGATCAATGTAGACTTATGACTCTTGAGTTTGGTGTGTGCACACCTCAGTACCTTTAGCTCATCACGCCCCCTGCCTCTTCTTTTTCTTCTCATAGGTAGCTGGTGACCTGATCATAAAAGTGAACAGCTGAAAAAAAGCTTTACATATACAAACGGCGCATGCCATAGCTTACCCATTATTCATGTTACAGTTTCCTCCAAAATATTCATTTTCCATCCATTTTGCATCTTGTTGCCAACAGATGATTTGTTGGCTGGGCTTTAGTTTCAAATAAACAAATTCAGTTTTGATCTTCTATCATAAAGACTTTGATTTAGCTCTGGCCACTGGGACCACATGGCCCTCTGCTGGGAAAAAAAAACCCCAATACATTCTCTTATACAGGACCTCATTTCTAAAAAGGTTCTTTACACAAAAATCCCCATTAGCTCACAGTGCCTGTGATAACGCTTGTATTTGTTGTAGAGTTAATACTGCACATTTACACCTTCTTTTTATCTTTGCCCATGGTAACATTATCGTGTTGCCCTACTGTAGATAGCAAAGTTACAGGACTGGGTAATGCCTATGTAGAGAGTAGGTGGGAAGTTAGACGGTTGCTACGGACGCCGGTCGCCATCTTTGGAGGATCACTTAGATCAATTTGCACTGAGAAATTGCTAAAACTACAAAATGTACCAAGACAGAGGTAGGGATAGAGAAAAAGAAGGGTTGAGGTTTCTCCCATGATGGTCGTGATATTTTCTGTGGCAGTTGTTCACACAACAAGACTTCCAAACCATCTTTTAACCCAAAAATCCGCCTGTCAACACACACCGTCAACTGGAGTGATCCTCTACAGATGACGGCTCAACTTCACATTCCCTATTGGCTGCTGTGTGCCTGTGTTTTAGTTGACACTTGAGCTCTTTTCTTTCGAGATGCATCAGACTTTAGGGTAGATTTAAATGTGGGGCTGTTGCATGAACAATTTGTAACTCCAACTTTGGTGTTTTTCACTTTTGACTAGACCACCTAAATAATTTAGATATGTTAATAATAAAATAAATAAAAGTCATAATACAAAATATTGCTTATTTTGTATCCAAATCCAATGTGTAAAGTTTCTTTCACATAGGATGACCCTAGGGCTAGGGTCAAAACCCACTGCATTATTGTAAAAACGTTTTTCTTTAAGCTATGTTTCTTCTTTTCATCTGATAGCAGCAGTTCACATTAGGACTGCCAGAATGAATTTCAAGATTCAAATTTGAACTTGTCCCTTTTGATTTTGGAAAAATGTGCCCGCTATACAAGCCAGTAAATGGGTTTTACAATGCACAGCCCAATTCCTAATGATAGCTTTCTATTGGTTCTAAAAATACAACTGACAATTAACTTGTTCATTGCAAGCATTTTACGCCTGCTTCGATGTGGTAATATGTAGATTTTATTGTTAATATTTGAATTTGCCTTATTTCAGCCTATTCATATTAAAATGGTATTATTAGGGATAATTGATACTCCTAGTTCACATCTCTTCAATCATTGGTTTCCACAGATGGCGTTAGCTAGTGACGCGGGGTCGGGCCAGCAGACACAGGCCCAGAAGGACGCAGCCGACCAGAACTTTGACTACATGTTCAAACTGCTGATCATTGGTAACAGTAGTGTGGGCAAGACCTCCTTCCTGTTCCGCTATGCTGATGACTCCTTCACCTCCGCCTTTGTCAGCACAGTGGGCATCGACTTCAAAGTCAAGACCATCTACAGGCACGACAAGAGGGTCAAACTACAAATCTGGGTGAGGGGAGGAACACACTCACTCAGTCATTTACTCACACGCAGAGTAAACAAAGATCAGAGATAGAGAAGGAACTTGGGCTTCTGTGAATTTGAAATGTTGAAATGTTCACAAGTGTACTGTATGAGTGTCATAGTTTCTATATACATTTACTGTTAATGTTTCAACTTATGACCAGTTGATTTTGTAGTTTGGTCTACCAGTAGGAAAACAAACCAGCCAAACAAAAAGGCATTCCCCTCCGGTAAAGACAGATTTAGGCTTACCAGTCCCCAGTCCCCAGTCCTTGTCCTCCTCCTCCTCCTCCTCCTCCTCAGTTAGGCTGGCCCCTACATATTTAGAAAATTGGGGTCAAAATCCCATGCCCAGACATAGCTTTCTCTGAGAACACAAGATTATAACGTATCTGAAAATGTATGGGAAATAAGTACAATGTGTAAGTGTAAGACCCTAAACCTTATCTTTTTTTTTGGTATAATTCAGACATTATTATTCCTATGGTTGTCTAACAGCCAGTATAGAGATTAAAAAGTTTGTCACACTTTTTACACTAAACATCTAACTCTACTAGCCCTCATTGGCGTTGTAAAGTTTGGCCTGATGGTGCTAGAAGAAACGTCATGGAGTAACCAGAATTAATAGAGTTCATCCTCTAGGGGTCATGAATCTGCACCTCAAGTCAAATGAAAGCTATTAGTTATCAAGTTCACACGTAGTATATGAATGTTTGGTCTGATGGTGGCACTAGAGGAAGGGTCATGGGATCACCATAATCAACAGAGTTAATCCTGTAGGGGTCATAAATGTGCACCACAAATTTAGGTATTCAAGTTATCGCGTTCAACTCAAAAACTCTGCAGAGGCGGTGGTTGTTTTGCACATAGCAACCATTGTCTCTTCCATTGCCATGTACAAAACAATAGTTGCTATGTTACAGGCAGCCATGTTGGAAGACAGAGATCCACACAAATATTCTGTGCAAAGGCCTCTATTCCAGCCAGTGAGCATAGCTTTAGCTGATATTGCTTAGCAACAAAGTTTAGTTCCAGGAACACAAAATTTAATCACTTGAGTCTAGAAAAACGTCCATAGTTCTTAGCATCCAACTTTTTTTGATACAGTACAAGGCTTTGGCCAATGGTTAAAAAGGTTCTCAAATGCTCTGAGTTAAATGCAGGGTCAGCACGGTTATTGAAAGCCCCCTGCCAGTTAGACAGTACACCCCCCATCCCACCACCCAGTTTACAGATTTGCAGTCCGCTAGCTGTCATGTGTGTGCAGTAAACTCATCTCTCATACTGTGGAATTAATGACAGTTAATGTTCTACAACATCCCCAGACGGTTGGCCTCATGAAAGATGCATGGAGCAGAGCTGCTGAGGTTGAATATGCTTACAGTGCAGACTGACACCTAGGGCAGATTCATACCGTATGTCAGGAGAAGGGGAGGACTGGCCCACCGCACAGTAGTATTCACACTATATAGTGTCACCTCTTCAGTGTGCTAGCCTTCACAGCAGCGTCCTGGAAAATCTTCATAACACCACAGTAAATGACAGTTGACATCATCCTTCATATTTAGATATGAATTTCATGACCCTGGGATGCCTTTATTTAAACTCATTAAGCAAATGACAAAAAAATCTTAAGTCTTGCAGAGTGTGCTTGCCTTAAAGGGATATCAACTAGCTGTACCCATTGGTCTTACAGAGGAGTAGCCTACACTAACAATGCTAGCATTTCTGAGTTACTGAAGACTCAATATAGAGTATGTTTCCAGCTTTACACAATGTGACAAGAGCTTAGGGAGGAAAAAATAACAGACATGAATCCAGAAGGTCAACGTGTCCGTTAGGACTAGGTTATGCCATGCTGCCAGTAGACAGCCAAGTATATCCTGGTGTACTTCCAGGATGTGTGAGTATCACAGCCGTGAAGGGAGGGATTTCCCTCTGCGCTGAGGGACTGAGTTAATGATTCACCTCTCTACCTTTCAGCAGCGTCTAGCTGTCCATCTGAATTCTGCCTTTTCCCTCCTGCGCACACACTGTATTCCAACTAAAATGGCAGCTTTTTTTAGGATCATCCTAGGTCTAAGCCTATGCTACCATCCCTGGGATATTGGCTCTCTGGGTTTTATGGTTTTGTGTGTGTACAGTTGCACACGCACACACACAGGTTAATGTGTGTGTTTAAATGAGCAGCAGGAGTGCCTGAGAGACAGCTGCTATGGCTCTATGGCAGCTTTGTGCTGTTTCCATGGTAACAGACAGAACGTTGTTGACCAGGAGGTACACAGGACAATGCCAATGACACCCATAGAGCACAATATAGCTTACATAGTAGGCCTACGATGGTCAGACCTCCTGACTTGTCTGGGACAGTCCCAGTGTAATGCTACTATGTCATTTGTCCCTGTGACAATGCTGGCCATACCTTGTGTACTGAAAAGGTTTTAAAACACAATGAGAAGAATTCCTACAAAATTGTCCATAAAAGCAAGTTACAAACACATCCATTGGCAGGTATTGTGAAAAAAGGCCTTTCCCTCACCATGAACACACCTGATTTTAAATCAAAGCTTGGTTGATCAACTAATCAAGAGCACCTGCATCAATTAACTACTGACCAATCAAAACAAGACATTTCATGAAATGAATATAGTGCTGAATTATCTGAAATCTTTCTAATTTCTTCCCTTTTCCAGTCTCATCAAACCAACAGTTTGAGACAAGGAGGTTACTACAAAGTCTGTTTTTTGACTCTGAAAATTTCACCAGTTTAGTATAGTGTACATTACATGATGGTGCCTTGCAGCTTCGCATCCAGCCTCAGAATACAGCCTCCCTTTCACACAGGGCTTCTTGTAGTTCTCCCCTCCTGGCATAACAGCTCCTCAGGGTCAAGACACTACACCCCTCACACTGGACTTCCTACTGTAGGTTGCTGCACCTGGAACTGCTGTCCTCTTCAGCAGGACCAGAACAGCTACTCCCTCTCTGCAGGGCCTTTCCAACTGTCCCTGAACTGGGCTCTGCTGCTTCTCCGCAAGACACATCAGCAGCTTCCACATGCCCCCATCTGGACCTTGCTTGGCAGTGCACTCTGTTGCATCAGCGTCTTGTGCAAAAAATGCCAATTGTTTAAAAGCCTTTAAAATCGGTGGGCCCCCAAAGTGGCTAGGGGAAACATCCCACTTCTGACACCAAATGTGACATGGCTGGCCAAGGCTTGTGCACTGAAAAGGCTTTCAAACACAATGAGAAGCATTCCTACAAAAAAAATACTCCTTATAAAAGCAAGTTACAAACACATCCATTGGCAGGTATTGTGAAAAAAGGCCTTTCCCTCACCATGAACACACCTGATTTTAAATCAAGGCCTGGTTGATCAACTAATCAAGAGCACCTGCATCAATTAACTACTGACCAATCAAAACAAGACATGTCCAGTTACCGTTCAAGGTTTGAAATTAACATTCATAGTATTCTCATGATGTGTTTTGCCATACAATATGGCACAATGCCACAGCTCATCGCCCACAATTGTCATTTAATGATAATCACCTGCTACTTGATTACAATCACCTGTTGTTTGCGACCAAGACGTCTGCAATCGAATACAAACCAGACATAACCTACAAACCTGCTCAAACAATTTACAATAAAATGTGAGTGTATGCTGTTATATGCTGTTGTTTTTAAATGTTACCAGTACAAGTTGTTACATGTTTCCAGGATACAGCAGGCAATAGTGTTGCATCTCCACTACATACAATTCATAGTTTTCGATCACAGACATCTTGGTTGGAAACAACAGGTGATTGTAATCAAATAGCAGGTGATTATCATTAAATGACAACCATGGCCAATGAGCTGTGGCATTGCGCCATATTGTATAGCAGAACATGTCGTGAGAATACTATGAATAGAGGAGCCAGGAGCGTCCTGTCACGGTAGCGATACTGTAATATCATAGTAATGACCATTTCTGTCTGTGTTTCCAGGACACAGCGGGGCAAGAGCGGTACCGGACCATCACCACCGCCTACTATCGAGGAGCCATGGGCTTCCTGCTAATGTATGACATCACCAGCCAGGAGTCATTCTATGCCGTACAGGACTGGTGGGTTGAACGGCATGTTGAGATTATGTCATGTGCTTGATACCACATGATGTATAAGACCTTTGTGTAAACATACAACTTAAAATATTCCCACTTCATCACTTTAGATGGAATTTTTTCAAGAGGCAGATGAGATAAGGCAGTGTGTGTTTATCTTTTGTGGTTATGTGATAATAGTGGTGAGTGGAGGTTTTGTTGAATGAAGTAGCAGTGGTCAGTTACATAAGTTATTGTCCTGTAGAAAATTTGTCTTAAAGAATGTGTTGCCTACAGAAGGCTAATGGATATATGTTGTCTCTTAACATTGTTACTCTTAATAATTTTTGCTAAAGGATGCATAAAAATGATGATTTTACAACAACAATTTACAATGCATTAATTTATACCACGCTGCTCCGCTCCACTCATCAGAGCAGATGCAGGAAGGAAGCCTGTATAGGCTTGTCCCTATGTTGACTCTCAATATAGCTGGCTGGGGCACTGTACATACAACTTAACTCTGAATTCATAAGCCCGACCTCTTAACTTTGGATGTCCTCAAGCAAAGTAGCTTTATTTGCTGAACTAATCATCTTTGTGTTCTCTGGGGCAATCCAGGTTAAGGCGTTCTATTTGCAAAGCCAAATGAGCTTGTACAAAGGTTGTAACCTGTGCGGAAGTTTCTGAATTGTAGCCATAAAGCAGCATAGGATTGTGTTTTGTGTCAAATGGCGTCAGCTGGACACCACAGAACATGTTCTGACTTTCCCCCACCTAAGAGCAAGTAAAGTATTGCTGCGACTTGTGAAGAGAGCCTCGACAGAGCATGGCAGACAGGAACATGCCATACTTAACAAAACATCCATTGTTACGATGAGGAGGAGTTATTTCAGATTGTATGCTGTGGGCTTCATGCTAGCAGTAACATTCACTTTTCTAGAAAAAAAGAAAAGTAACATAATGTCTGCACACAGTATGCTGTGCTGCCCCATGCTTTATTTCACCAGACCAAACATTCACAACGTTCACGTTCCTCTCTCAACAGAAATGAGCACAATGACAATGATTCTGCTGGTGCTCTAATCAAACATTGTAGGCTGCATTCTAACAGGAGGGACTGGCTTCATTTCAAATCCAAATAGTTATAGAATTGCAGTACGGTAACCTGTCCAACTGCTCCTGTTACCCTCCCTCCCACATGATTCCACGCAGTAATGTGGTAATTATTCCAATCCTTCCCCAGGGCGACCCAGATCAAGACATACTCATGGGACAATGCTCAGGTGATGCTGGTGGGCAACAAGCTGGACCTCGAGGAGGACAGACAGGTCCCTACTGAGGACGCTCAGAGACTGGCCTCAGAGCTAGGTAAACACACACACACACACAAATACAAGACATTACGAGATACACACACACACACACACTTAGAACTTAATTACAGTACAGTCAACGAAAACACATAAACCACTTGTTGCTTAATAGCAAATAGCTCTTTTAATTTCCACTTATCCTTCATCTGTTGTACCCATCCTCTCACCTGGCCCCTCTTCCTGCCCCTCACCCCAACTCCTTCACTTTCCACCTCCCTCCCTCTCTCCCTCTCCACCCCCATCCCTCTCTCCCTCTCTCTCTAGGCTTCCAGTTCTTCGAGGCCAGTGCCAAAGACAACATCAATGTGAAGCAGGTGTTTGACAATCTGGTGGACGTCATCTGTGACAAGATGAACGAGAGTGTCAATGGAGATGCCAATGCCTCAGCCAATCAAAAGGGAGCTAGCCTAAAGGACGCGCCCCCCAGCACCCAGGGTGGCTGTGCCTGCTGATAACCAACGCCTTAGACACACCGAAGACTGGTTACACACTGACACACACACACACACACACAAAATAGGTACCTGCATGCACACTTGATGTCTTACTAGCG
Organism: Parasudis fraserbrunneri; assembly: GCA_900302295.1. Taxonomy (NCBI): domain Eukaryota; kingdom Metazoa; phylum Chordata; class Actinopteri; order Aulopiformes; family Chlorophthalmidae; genus Parasudis; species Parasudis fraserbrunneri. Next base: position 20,816 of record OMKL01087320.1, on the reverse strand, counting down.
AAGGCATCCTATCAACTAGCCATTACTGGTAGTAGTAACTGTACAAATAGGGCAGCACATCCATAAAACACACACACAGATCAAATTAATTGCCAAAAATCTAGCATTGTGAATGTACTCTACTGTATGATATAAAGTTTTGTTGTTACGTCAATGACTATGCTGGATCCTTGGCTCCCTGAATTCTGTCTTTAAATGTAGGGTGTGTTTGTCTCTACTACATTTGAGTGCCAATACTGTGGGATTTGTTGTCTCTACTCTGTATGAGTGCCAATGCCATCTTTAGCGCTCCCATTTACAGTAACTCTGATATTTGAGATTCCAAAGCAACTGTGCCTCTTGCCTGACTACCCTGCTTTAGAATAATTCCTGTTTAGAATTGGTGAATGGCACACGTTCAGTGTTGCAAGTGAGATGTAAATGCAAGGCAAGAACCAAAGCAAACTGCTGTGGGAGTCATTATGATTCAGTTGTATCATGCTGCCCCCTTGTGGGTTCCATTTGAAACAACATCACTGTCATTTCTTTTGTTGCTCCATCTGATTGTTGGAGATGCATGTACAGTGTGTTTCAGTGAGTGATTAAGATGGCCCCATGTCCTTCTGCTGGCTAAGGGAAAGACTGGAAGTCTGCTCAGTATACATGAATGTATTGTCATGTTGTCAAATTGTACTTAACGCTTTGAAAAGTTTGCACACATTTGTTTGTTCCAGGTTCTCAAAGTGACAAGCCATAGGCCAAAACCTGGAAAGAACCACCTGAACACATTGGTATTCTTGCTACTTCACTTTTATGTGGAAAAGAAGATGACATTTAAGTCAACAACTGACCTTTATATCCGTCATGTCAAATGCCCTGTCTATGGCCTTATCTTCTTTTTTTTTTTTCCTACATAAAGTTGTATTAAAGTATTAGTATTAAGATTACCAGTGTACTCAGGTGGTTCTTTCCACGTCATAGTGTACTGTCATGTATACTGCATGTGTTAAGTGTGTCAGCAATTACATGATTTTCCACTTGTGTGTTCAGCCAGACTATCAAAGTTTCTCTGGATGCTTAGTCCTGACCTGCACTAACCATTCTGTCGCTTTTTTATTTTATTATAAAACTTTTTTTTTTTTTTTTTTACAGTTTTTTATTTATGTTCTTTGGTTATTTTGTTTTTCTTTTGCCATTTTTTTCTCTTTTATTGTATCCGCTGACAAGAATAAATGATAATATGGAGTCACGTGGTCAGTATTTTTCATTCCATTCATTTCATTTTCTTTCACTCTTCAGGGACACATCAAAATGTCTAACAAGAAAAATGTATCTTTCTCCCAAGTACTTCCATATGTATAATATATATATATATATAAACGTCATACATTATGTGTGTATATATATATATATATATCTCCCAAAGGTTTGAAAGCTTAGGGGTCTATGCTATGTATTGACATCAGCACGTTTTTGCTTATGATGTGACTGATTTTGTTTTCTTTCTTTTTTTTTTAGTTCAGACATAATATAAGCTGTTGTATTTTAACTCCAAATGTTTTTTTCCATCCATAAAGATATATAAATAGATTTGAGGGTTGTGTTTATGGTGGTCCTAAATGTGCACAACATCATGTTATTTCCTGGTTGTTGGATGACATCAGTGTATCCCTGCGGCTTATAAAACAGTCACTTCCCCCTATGGTCATCAAGAATTGTAGTGGCAGAAGGAAGTTTCTGGTGATATTTGAACTGCTATATTCTCAGTGGGTCAGTTCTTTACTCTGAAAAATCCAAAATCTCAAAAAGCTGTTTTAAGTGTGTTCTTTTACTGTTCCTTTATTTTGTCCTCCCTGTATAGAGTGATCAAGAAGTGTCCCCTTTCTGTGGGACTTTGCCCTCCAGGAAGTGCTGCTGCTTACCAGAAAGGCCAATCGGTGACATGTTGGTCATCAACTCCCTCCTTCCCTGTGTGCGTGTGCGTGTGCATGTGCGTGTGCGTGTGATGGTGAGGATAAAAGACCATGTGAGAGCCTTGCTTAGCAGACACTCTTCTCTGATCAGACCTTGACGGACACACATCACATCTGCACAGGTATGAGCCTCTGATTTCAAAAGTACCAATAATGATACTTACTGTCATGTCACCGCTGTAACTGATGTAACCGCTGTAACCTTGACAATGCTCTCTGACATCACCTAAAAACACACTGTAACAAAGACTGTTCTGCAATGTTTTAAGTACCCCTTGATTTTTATTAAGGGCTGTGTGTATAAATTAAGGCATTTTTAAGCATTTTAAAGTTCTTTTTAAAGGATGATTGCTCCCTAGTGTTTACAATAACCTTGACCTTATAGATGAAAGATGAGCAGGTTTCCTCATATTTTCACAAGTGATGTGATAGGTTGGACTAAAGATCTTTCACTGGAATCAGCATTTCTGCTTTTATTGTCTCATCGTGGCTTGATTGATTATATTGAATATACGGCACAGTAGCCTATAATTTAGTTCAAAGAGGTTGAGTGTAAAATGTTGTTTTGGCTATCTTCATTTAGTCAAACACAGGTCACAACAGGCTACCTTTCCCAACACTATATTATTTTTATGTGTCATGGGAGCATTTGATGGCTTGTGAGGCACCAGGTGATATTTTTCAAAGTGCCGTATCAACCATGACGCCAAAAACGGCAATAAGGAACATACTTATCTCCTGACACTCCCTGAAAGTGACATACCCAGGAAGACATTGGAATAAAGTCAATAAGCAGTCTTTGTGTGTGTGTGTGTGTGTGTGTGTGGTTTAAGTGTAAATATGAGTGGTTTATGGTGCTCCTACTTGTACAGTGGCCACCATTAAGATCTAAGGAGATAAGGAGGCTTTGCCAGTAAGACATCATAAAGACATCAGTGCAGCACGGTGGCGCAGTGATTATGAGTAACCTCACAGCAAGAAGGTCCTGGGTTAGAACCCAATGGGGGGGGTCAATAATTGGTTTAGTTGATTGATTTAGTGTTGATCATGATTTCTGTAAAAAGTAGGACAGGTCATACCTTTATTCAGTTATTATCAATATACTGTAGTTCTGTCTACCACTAATCTAAAGCATTAATCAAAGTGCTCTGAAAGTTATACTGCTGGGCAAATAATATTCAACCCAATTTGGAGAATAATATTCTACCCAAAATCATGATATATTAGGGTATCGCTGTTAATGTAATATAACTTGATTGTAGTTGCAGTGCGGCCATGGGCAAAAGTCCCCTAGCACAATTTCTGCATGGTGTGAAGCTGGAGGTTTTGAATTTGTATTAACCTGAGTCATAATGAGGAAGCTAGTGAAGACACACAATTCAATTGAGGAAGGAGGTTATTTACCCTCCCAAATATCCAAATGAACGAACGTCACAAGGTTAACTTTTGTTAATTTTTGTTATTTTTGTATCTCATTCCTCTTCCTCAATCACCTTGGTTTATTTTTTATTTATTTATTACCTGTGTCCGTTTTACAAATTTAATGATGGACTGTAACAAATGCATCTCTTTTGCTTGATCACAAGTTGTGCAACACATTTGTACAAGCATTTTACGGAATTATTTTCCAAAAGGACAAAACATAAACATTAAAGCCATATCCATGTTCACACCAATTAAACATCAAGTTCAGTGACAAAATATTACTTTAGAAAATTATTATTTTCATTACATGTATTTATGTATTTATTTATTTTGTACAGAGTGAAACCACCACCAACAGCCAAGATGTGTTGCTCTGGCTTGCTCAAAATCATGATGTTCATCTTCAATGGCTGCATCTTTGTAAGTAATTTTTTTTTTATCAAGGACCCCATAAGTCAAGCTATCCAGCTGAGAGTGTGCAGTAGGCTACAGACAGCACAGTATCAAATATAGTCAGTACAGTATCAAGTACAGTATGCAGCAGTAGTTGCTTTGGATGAAAGCGTCAGCAAAAATGTCAAAATGTAGATGTAAATGTTATGTAAAATCGATACCCTGCCCTGTTTTTAGTGACAGAAACATCTTAATACAAAAATACAATAATGACCATAGTGGAGGGCACTTTGTGTGTTACAAGGTAAAGAGGCTGGAGCTCAAGCCCCTTGGACTCTGTGAACATGTTCGCTCACCTCTTAGTGTTAATGACCTCTTATATCTCAAGGTCACCATATGACGTTTGACCATTACCTACAGATAAGCAGTCTCACCATCTCTCAAGAGTATTTACAACATTACTAATGTGAGCAAAGTCTGTGTGAAAACTCTCATGTGGTGCAATTCTACTCTGTCTATTGCATTACATCCCCCAGTTATATATTTTGTTGTCTTTTTAGTTACTTGGGTTGAATCAATTACCCCAAAACTATCATCAACTGTATATCAACTGTCAGTCAAAAGAGTGAAGTGATGGAATACCTTAACATACAGTATTATAATTTCAATTATCTTAGCACTTTCTTTCTTCTCTGTTCTTTTCTTTTCTTTTCAAATGTTCAATCATCTTTTTCTTTTTTCTTTTTTTCCCGTTTTTATGATATGCATTTACAGTACAAGGATTTACAAAAATGCATTTTCTTTGTTGGTCAGTACAGATGTCTTGCCATCCCCCTCCCATAAAGGACATTAAATTAAATAAAACAAAATGAGAGAATCCAAAAATGTGTATCGAACATACAACAGCAACATTTTTTTTCTTTAAGTACCGGTACTTTTCCACAGTTCCAAGATTTTCTCAGCACTTTCTTTGATATTGCCTAATGGTAAAACTAACAATCCACACTCCTGTCTATACCATTCCCCACTCTGTGCTGTATTCTCTCTCTCTCTTTTTCTCTCTCCTTTCTGTTCCTCTCCCTACCCAATGCTTATATCATCCAGGTGGCAGGTGCAGCTCTCCTGGGAGTGGGGGTGTGGGTGCAGGTGGACAGTGGATCTCTGCTGGGAGTGCTGGACGACATTGAGGATGCCCCAGAGGAACTAGCCCAGCTGGCCAACGTAGGCTACCTGCTGATTGGAGTGGGCGCTGTGCTCCTCATCATGGGCTTCCTGGGTTGCTGCGGGGCCATCAGGGAGAGCAGGTGCATGCTGCTTACAGTGAGTCGTGTTCCAATCTCAAGTTCAAGGTTTATCAAGCTTTGAGATGCAGACAGGGGAGATTCTTTGAAATACTTGACATTAAATGACAACACAACGCTCCAAACCAGGCTTTCCCAGCTTTGGGGTCGGGGATTTGGGGTTGGGGATTTCCCCAGCCTTGGGGTCGGGGATTTGGGGTTAGGGATTTTCCCAGCCTTGGGGTCGGGGATTTGGGGTTAGGGATTTTCCCAGCCTTGGGGTCGGGGATTTGGGGTTAGGGATTTTCCCAGCCTTGGGGTCCCAGCTGGTGGTCTTATCAAGGTGTTTCCAAAATGATAGCAATTTCCCCCTTGTGAGATCATAAAAATACTCACATTTCTAGCACAGCAGATAATACATAATGACATCGGGCCTAATGTCTTTTTGTGAATGATAGCTTTGGTCCTATATAGTCTCTCTATACAGTATGACCATATTTTTTAGCTTTTATTTTACCAGGCAAGTCAGATAAGTACACTTCCGCATTTATTTGGTGTGAAAGTGATCACTGTGGACTAAGGGCACGTTGTCGATACACCAACCTTTTATAGTTGTAGGTTTTGACGTCCACCAAGTTTAATCTCCTTGGTAGTTGTTTTTTTCTTCTACTAGCTTATTAGCTCACTACACTACCCATGCAATGATGGACTGACATTGAGTCTACTGTGTGCTTATCTGCAACCATTTCTCTCCTCCAGTTCTTCATCATTGTGCTGATCATCTTCATCGCAGAGGTTGCTGGAGCTGTGGTGATACTTGTCTTCCAGCCATTGGTATGTGGTTCTCAAAAACAAAACAAAACAAAAAAAGAGTCCTTGTCAGTAACTGTCAGTGTTGTAATTTACCCAACTTGAAAAGGTTGAAAGAGACTTCACTGAAAATATAATTACCGGTCCAACAGTGGCTATTATTGTTGCACTAATTTCTGCCTTGTCCTTCTCAGGCTAAAGAACTTCTTCAAGGCTTGGAAAATGAAGTTAGAAAGAGCATAAGAAAGGACTTCGGAAAGAGTGAAAGCCTGACCTCACTGTGGAATGCTACCATGGAGGAGGTACTGTACTGCATGTCCCAGACAGTGAATCTTTTATTCCACAGCTACACTATACTGTATTGGTTTACACCCAATGAACTGAGGGGGTTTGGAAGTTGCCAGAAAGACCTGGGCAGCTTCAAATATTTACAGGGACAATACCTGACATTACAGGCCCTACACATGTCTTATCATAAAAACTCCCCCATTATTGAGCCTTCTACATAGGCATAGCGAGGACAGCTGTCCTGGTTGTCTTCTCCTGAAAACAGCGCTTCAAAAGCCCAATAGAATTGTTTCTTATCAAAGGATGATGATAACACTTTGTGTCTTTGTGGTTCCCTTCTAGTTCCAGTGCTGCGGATTCACTAACTACACAGACTTTGAAAACTCAAATTTTTTTAATGACACCAGTGGCAATTTCCCAACCACTTGTTGCAATTCAACCATTTCTCCATGCAATGCCATGGCAGCATCATCATCGGTAAGACCATCTTACAGTTTGGTCTGTGTGTGTGTGTGTGTGTGTGTGTGTGTGTGTGTGCACATGTGTGTGCATATGTGCAGTGTGACTATATGCATCTGAATAACAAAACCATGAATTTTCACATGGTTTATCAATAATGAGCCTAAACTTGATGCAACATGCTGTTTCTCTTCCAGGATATTGATGGCTGTTTTGACAAGCTGCTTCAGTTGATAGAGGACAATGCTCTGATCATTGGAGCGGTGGCACTTGGTATCGCTGCTCTTGAGGTAGGCCGAAAGATAACAATCTGACAGTAGTGCTTCCTTTAAGATTTTTAGTTCAGGACCCAAGCTGAATAAATAGTATCACCCTGGGACTCAGGCTTATTCCCTTTGAGGTGTATGATAAAACCGGTGTGATCACGTGACAATGACTGCTGGTCCTTGAAACCTATAGAGCTCTAGAATTCCAAAATAAAATTCTGAGGAAACGTTTAAAAAAAAAAAAAAAAACCTCACACCTCAAAGGGTTAAAGCATTGTCATATGGAGACCAACACAGGCCTGTGATACATTTTGGTTCCTTAGTCATAGTTTCATAAACACAGATAACCAGTATTGTTCAGCACTCCATGCTTATTAAAATGTTTCATGTTCATTATATACTATACATACAGTGGGCCTATAGCATTATTGCATGCTAAGTTAAAGGGGAATTCCACTCTGGGTGTGTCTTGTATTTGTAGAAAAGTAGCTTTACTACTGAGTAAAATGAGCTCATCGACAGCTCTGTACATATCGTCAGGCCAGAGATATAGCCCTAAACTATGACGTATGCTCCAGCTTCCGCTTTTACACTGAGGCGAAAAAGGGCGGGCGTCAGACAACACCAGTCAAAGGTTGCCACTCCTTCCAAACACACACAAGAAGGGGAGGGGCTGAGCATTTTTTTTCCTAAAATCCTCATGTGGACAGAGATAGTTTTCGGTTTCAAAATCCAGTCTAAAACAAAAATGTATTAGTGTGGATGTAGCCTGAGAGAGACGATCGAGGTATCAAGATTCTTCAAAATTGCGTGAGGGTAGAGATATGTGTCATTATGTTTAGCTCTACCAAATTACGCCTTCCACTGCCGATGCTTCTGAGCAGAGATCACTTTGACACAGTTACATAGAGAGAATGAATCAGTTATGCCTCAATCTGATAAATGAGTTTAATGGTGCTTTGCAGAGGAATTTCCCTTTAATGCACAGTTCCTTAGGAGATAAATGAGAATGAATAACTCAACTTGTTGCTTTATTTTTTAGTCTACAGTTCCTTTGGAGTGATATACTGTAAATCTGTGTCACATGTAGTCGTATATCTCAGCTTTATTGCACACAAAGTGTTGTTTGGTATCCACAATAATGTTAATATGACACATTTTCCTTACAGATTGCAGCCATGGTGGTTTCGATGACCCTCTACAAGCAGTTTGGTGACAAATAGAGCTTAGCGTGGTGTGTCATGTTTAACAAAGGACAAGTAAAGATCACAATAAAGTGCCTAACAGATTGTGAGAAACCTATAACCTATGTATGATAGATATCCTACAATATAGATAATTAAAACCTGAAGAGGGAGTAGGAATGGAGTGAATGCGTTGATCTAAACCTCAATGATGTACACAAGTATTCTGTGTTTAATTTATGATGTCTGAATAGCTGAGGAGGAGGCGAGGAGCTGGAAGAAGTACACAAATATTTTTCTAAGGTAAAAGTAGAAATACCATGATGAAATAACGCTCTGTTAAAACTCTTACATTCAAAATTCAACTTAAGTAAAAGTACAGTACGTGCTATTAAATTTACTTAAGTATCAAAAGTAAACATACCTTTCATAAATGTGATCATATTTTAGTGCTACAAGCTTTCCGTTTTTAATGGTGGTCCAAATATGTTCTAACTGCATCCTCTTATATTTGGCTGGTTCAACCTTATATATTGTTTTTGAATTGCTCAGATGTTTTTTTATGTTGGAAACCTTTTTCCTCAACGAAACCAGCAATTATATTTCCTTGAATAAGTGCAATACAGTAAAATGTAGACTATTTCCTTTGAAATGCAGTGAAGTAAAAGTATAAAGTTGTCTACAATGAAAATACTATATTAAGTAAAATGTAAGTACCTCAGAATTGTATGTAGGCTACAGTGCTTTCGTATAAATAGTTACTTCTGTCATCAACTTATCCTTATGTCTTAGTACGTACTTACTATGCAAGTGCTGAAAACTTTTGTTGATAAAGTGTGATGATGCACTTCATGGGGACACATTTGTATAACATCACACTTGTGCCAAATGTTCTTATGCTAGGGGTGGATACTGCTAAATTATTTCTCGCTATCACTGAAATATTTTTGATGAATGTATTTTTATATTTTTGAAGTTATAAATATCACAAAAATTGTGGCTCTTTCTTTTATTTCTTTCAATCACCTTGTAATTTTGTTATAGTTGATTCTAGCCCTATTATTACAGGAGTAAATATATAGGTGATTCAATTATGATTAAAAGTTAGATGTAACAGCTTAAATTAATGGGGACATATTGAAGTGAACTGCCCTATATTTCGTCCTTAGTATTTGATCAGGGCTGTTTAATCACTGACAAAATCAAAATTTAACCTAGACTAAACCAACTAGATTTACAGCTATTACATAAAAAATATACAGCCTATGTTCATTTTTACAGGCAGTTTCAGATAATATCCAGTTACTGCAAGTCATCATCATTAGAGTCGCTCTTGATTGGCACCCAAAAGCAACTGTTATAATCTCTTGGGTTTGCAGTAGGCATAGCCTACTTTGAATGCCTTCAATCAGCATGTTTGCATCCTTTGAATTGGGAGGACTGGTGCTGTCAATCAGGGCCATTCTGAGAATCAAGTTTCTATCGCCTACTGTAACTGTTTTGAGTGGGAGAATTTGCTCTTCAAAATTGTTCAAGAAATAGGCAATTAACTAAAACAACATTTGGTTAAAAAACAACACAAAGCCCATTCCCACCTTGATAGCCCATAAATTCCCTTACATGTCCATGGCAAGAGCAGAGCATTTCCATGATCTACATGTTCCTAGCAGCCTGGATCAATGGTTCTCAGTTGTTTTCAAATCAAGAACCCCCAAATTTTGTCCCAGGGACCCCCATCTGTGTAGATTTGTTGTTAGATAGGCCTATGATTTAGTCCAGAATTCCTGTCTATACTGTTAGGTAGGGAGAGAGCTATTGAAGAGAGTGAAACCTATGATTAGAAGTCATTCTTTTATTATCTCAAAATGCTATCTGCTAGTGAATAAAATATTAGTGAAATTCACGTTTGCCCATTTTGCTGGGGACCCCTGTAATCCCCTCAAGGGTCCCTGGGGGTCCCTGGACCCCACTGTGAGAACCTCTGGCCTAGATGTTCCTGACATTTTGCATGTTAGTAGGCCAATAAATTGGAGAAAACATTTAAGGGATTTTCTCTTAAGTGATCAATTTGTTAATCCATGTCATAAAAATAGTTATCACAATCCCTGATTTTCCTGGTCTGGAATAACTTCCTGTCCTCCATTCTTTTTTTTTCTTAAAAAAAGAAAATCGAATTATTAACAAACAGCATGGTCAACATATTGACAAAACATAAACAGATACAGATAATGCCAGGGGATCAGAACACACAGAAATAATAAATTAGTTCACAAAAATTTTACACAGGAGGGTACATACATTTATGGTGCTAATAGCTTTCCTATTTTTAGAGTACAGGATTGTTGTAATGTATTGTTTGATTTAAAATAGGATGGTTTATGATTAGAAAACGAATGACTGTGATTTTGCAAGTAATAAAATCAAATTGATGATATAGTATTGATTTGCTTTGGAAGAAATTCAGAATCAATATATAGGGACATGAATGTACAGACATCTTGCCAAAAAGTACAAGAGTGGGGACAAGACAAAAATAAATGACATACATCTTCTGGAACCACTTCACAAAAGAAGCAGTCTACCTTGTCCTCGAGCGCGCACCTCTCAGTCCGATGCAACGTAACATAATTTCCTCCACTCGAAGCAAAATTCTAACGATCTTGTTGAGCAGCGTTTTTTGAATTCTATAAACTGCAAGTGATAGACAAGGTATGGTAATTGTAGAAAGCAAGGCGTAACTAACATTAACCCTATGTAACGCAGACGTTGTTATTACCATTTATTTATTTATTTATTTTATTTTATTTTTTTATTTTTAAATAAAGCTAAAGTTAACATTATCGTGGAGCTAAACTGGCTAGCTAACATTACCTCATTAGCCCGAACAGACTTGAGGCGCTGTTTCGCATTATTTGAATTGCTCTCATCATAACAGTAATTAACTTAGACCATCCCAGATTGTTGTATTGCTGCTGGCTGACCAACACTAGAATTAACTTGCAAAGTTAGTCCATGGGCCAAGACCAGAAATTTTACAAATCTGTATCACCCAAGGGGGCAAATTCTAGTCAAGTATTTTGAAAAGGTACATGTCTGTACTGTAAGTAATATTTTGATATGATAACCAGTGCTGAGTGGTAGTAGCTTTAAAGGGATATTTGACTTAAGCAGTCTTACCTCTATGTAAGTGCATGTACAAGTAAGCTAGCAACCACTGTTGTCCTTGTCATCTGCTGTCAACATCACCATTCCTCCCAGGCAAGTGTCAGGCTGCTGATTTACTTCCATTCATTTTGGGGACCTAGTCTGATTGGTTCTTTGCGGATAATGCAAAAAACACAAAGTGCATTAAACAGGCACTACTTTTGTTGAAACAGTTACTATTGTTGAAATGTTACCACACAGCAATCTACTGATATGGACCCTACAAACAATTTGGCACCCCAAAGATTTTGCCACCTTAGGTGGTACCAATATCTGGTCTGGCCCATGGGCTAGTGGTGAAGTCTGAGGTGTGTGTTTGTTGCCAGTTTGCAGGAGTGAAGCAACAGGTAAAAAGCCAGAATGCAGCCAGCTATGTTCAGGGTGCATTTCATGCACCTCTTCTTCAGGTTCCTGATGGTCCTGCTCAGTGGGATCATATTTGTAAGTAAGCTGCATTGTTTTCTTTAACAGTCACAATTATTAACTATGATTGCACACAAATGTAAAGCTGTATTATAAGCAGGTCTGATGCATTCACACATGACAAAACTAATAGCAAACAGGCCTATGTTTTCTTAAGCCTTCATCCTCTTATTTCCCAGGATTTGGGTTGTTTCTAATTTGAGTAATAATTGAATACATGAATTAAATACATTCAAGATGCATATAGCTATTTTTCTGATATGCATTGCATGCATACAGTATGCACTATGCATATAATATACTACATACTGTACAGCATGCACATTAGGCTATACAGTCAATAATGCATGTAGCTATCTGTGGAATGGATACATAATGTGCAATACAGTACATGCATTGTGACAGTTACAATATACAGATACATTCTCTCTTCTAGGTGAGTGGCGTTGTGGCCTTCGGTCTGGGTGTGTGGTTGAGGTATGGGGCAACTGCCTTTGTCCTGTTGGTGGGCTCTTTCTCAGGGCAAATGGTCACCATCAGCTACGTGTGTATGGGTGTGGGTGGAGGCCTGTGTTTTGTGGGCTTTATTGGCATGTGTGGAGCCCTGAAGGAAAACCGCAGCCTCATCCTACTGGTGAGAGAAAGTGATTGGACTGTGTTATTTGATTTGATAGCCTACTCCATCTCTACCATCTCTCTCTTTCTCTCTCTGTCCCTCTCCTTCATTCTCTATCTATCTATCTATCTACATATCTATCTATCTATCTATCTATCTATCTATCTATCTATCTATCTTTTCTGTGTGCCTGCTCTTGTTAAAAAGTTCAGTTCACCAAAGTACTCAAATGCTTCATAGGTCTAGCTGGCCATTTTTGTCCTCTCTTTTTCCCTGGCAGTATTTCGGTGTTGTGAGTGCTATGCTTGTTGGAGAAGTCATTGGACCAATCGCTCTCTTCATTTACAAAGAGCGGGTAAGAGTGACTTTCATCTGGCTGGCTCAGTGGTCTACAGTACTATGCAGTGCACATGAAATGATATTGTATCTACGCTGCATGAGTTTAAATGTTTCATGCTGTGCCACAACAACTCTCTCTATCCTCTATGTTTATCAACTGATCATAGAAATAATAACATGGATGAATGTCTGTTCTCCTTCAATATCTGGCAATTAGCCTACTACTCGCTCAGCCACTCTGAGAACTGGTAAGCCTTGAGTAAATGGTCAGGGATGCTCTGATACTATTTTTCTTTACTGCCAATAGGGCTGATACCAAGTACTGATTTGATCCATTACTTTTACGTAAGACTTAGACTATTAGTATGGGGGTCATTGGACAAAAAAGATTGAGATACTACTAGATCTCTAATGGATTATTATTGTATCCTTTTCTGCTTGTATTTCAGGTGAATCTTAAGATCCGTGCAGTCAGTAAGAAGACACTATTGACCTCCTACGTCGACGCAGCCTCACCAGACCCAGTATCAGTAGCGTGGAATGGCATCATGACCACTGTAAGCAGACGTAGAGGAGATTCATTGGGGAAGTTATAGAGTTAACTGTGGGGAAGACCCTTTTTTAACATGCTTGCTGCACTGCTGTTGTGCTTTTATTTTACGCCAAGGTAAAGTGGTACATGCATACTAAGATCCTACATGCATACTAATGCAGAATAGTTGCATAGTGAGGGTACTTCTGCAACGGTTACCACTGTATCCTATATCAACAGTACATAGCATCAGATCGCAGTGCAGCTTTACCATAGGAAGTGATGCCTTTATATTTTTCACTGGTAAACAAAAAAACGGAAGTCACAGCCCTCCTTATGTTATGATCCAACACTATGCTGTTTGTGATTAGTCTCTGTTCAGTAGGTAATATGGTAGTTAAAAGCTGCTTGGGGGGGGGACTTCCATTCCTGTCAGTTTGGATAAAAGCATTAGCTGAATGGCTTATGTTAATGGTAATAGTGCAACCTCTGTCATGCCCCACCATCTTGCTCTGGCTTTCTCTCCCCCTTCACAGTACAAGTGCTGTGGCTCTGAGAACTCCACAGATGACTTCAAGAACTCTGCGTTCAGCGCCAACACTGGCCTGCTGTACCCCAAGACCTGCTGTGTGGACATGAACGACGTGACCTGTGACGGCCTCAATATGACCCTGAGCCTGCTGCACCCCCAGGTACTGGACACGATGACAGACTATATTGCATAGACACAAGCTTAACTAAACTTAACCTGCGCTGAAATGAACATGAGACTGCAGGTGTGTGCTCATGAGTTTGTACAGGATGCATTTGTGTTGTGCGTGGGTATTGTACTTTCCGCTGTCTCTGTCCAACTTTGACGTGACCCTTTTTCCTTAGAGCTGCATCGACAAAGTGATCAAAGTGATTAAGGACCAGAGTTTCACCATTGGCTGCACTATCACAGCTATATGTGTCATGGAGGTGAGATGATTTTGACCAGGAATATTTTTAAAACATAGATACGTAGGTCTTCAAGGGAAATCGGATAAGGGACAGCGTAACATTTACATGCAAATAGTGCAACTTTTGTTCTTTTTGTTCATGATGAGAATGATTAATCGGTAGCAGACCTGCGTAGTAGGCACGAATTTTGACATCAAAGTACGCTGGTACGAGTTGTTACTTTAAAATACACAAATAGAGGCCAGTTGTCTTCTTTTCATTTTTTTCCTAAGAGATGGGGGGGGGGGGGATATAG
>OMKL01087318.1:3921-28921 GCA_900302295.1 Parasudis fraserbrunneri | reverse complement strand
ATTAGCGACTCCTACTGGTCGGTTTGGGCGCCTGTCTTGCGGGGGGAGGGGATCTGGAGGGGAGATTAGCGTGAACCTCTGCGCGCGTTACAGTCTCCCAGAGAAAAACGAAGCGGCTGGCGACTCCAAATGTATCAGAGGAGGCATGTGGTAGTCTCCGTAGATTAGCCACAGCCCACCGCACAGCCACAGCCCACAGCTTTCAGCACATATTGTGAAACCAATCAGAGTATTTGATTGTATGTTATTTGGTTAAACAACCCGCCAGTTCGTCCATTCAATGTTGCGCTGTTTTCGAGATTGGTCACAGAGTTGCTCCAGCCTCAGCTCTATTTGCCGTTGGTAGACGGCGAAGCCAAAAGTCTCGGGGGGGTCTGTTTCGCCGTGCTCGATTCCTTATATTTGATATGGCACCCTTCGCCTTTGAGCTAAAAATCAAACTGATTTCACATAATTATATACTTTACTGGATGAGTGGATTTAAAGTACTCGTTGACGAGACTGCCATTTCGTGATTGCTTGCTAGCTTACGCCTAGTCAACTACAGAGACTCGTGGCTAGCCACATGTGAATTGTAGATTTATAAAATAAAGAAATCGGCAAAACATATTGAAAGGTTATATGTTACACAGCATTAAGTACTTATTGTGAAACATAGCTAAGCATTTTGTAGTATGTTCAGAGGTCTTAAAAGTTTGAAGAGTATATCTGGAAAAAAATCTAAACTTCCCAAAATGAAGCTAAAATTATCAATTGACTCTAATGGATAATTTCGGACACATCCTTTTTGACTATTGTGGGGGTTCTCCAGCTTCATGACTCTTCATGTGCGTTTTCAAGCAGTGGCTCTGAGTAAATGCTTTGTCACAAACACTGCATTGGTATGGTCTCTCCCCAGTATGGGTTCTCATATGTATTCTCAAAAACTCCAATACCCGGCAAGCTTTCCCACAAATCTTACAGATGTATGGCTTCGCCCTGGTATGGATAGTCATATGGCTTTTGAGATGCGACTTTACTCTAAAGCAAAAACCACATTCTCTGCAGCTGTACGGTTTGTCTCCAGTGTGAATCCCCCTGTGAACATTTAAACTTCTTAAAATTGAAAAAGATTTTCCACAATCGGCACAAGTGAATGGTTTCTCTCCGGTGTGAGTCCTCATATGCTGATCTAATGACTCGTGTGAATAGAACGCTTTGCAACAAATGTCACAGAGATACGATCTTTCCCTGGCCGTGTGAATCTTCGAGTGGCTTCTCAAATTCCCAAGACTTCTGTAGTATTTTCCACAAACCCCACAACCATAATGTCGTTCTCCTGTATGGACCACTCCATGCCTTGAAAGTGATATTCTCTCAGAGAAACCTTTCCCACATACAGTGCAAATAAATGGTTTCTCCCCCGTGTGTACCCTCATATGAGCTTTCAACCCACCCTTCTGAGTAAACCCTTTATGGCAAATGTCACATTCATGAGGTTTCCCCTCTTTGTGCTGACGCATGTGCAACGTCAGACCGCAGGTAGTGAGCACAGACTTCCCACAAATTTTACAAATGTGATGTTTTCTGTGAGTTAGAAGATGACTCTTCAAAGTCTCTTCAGATTCCAAGTGTTCTCCACATACTCCACAAAGATGTTCAGGGTCATTTGCATGCCTCCACGCATGCTTTATGAAATGGCCGTTTGATTTGAAGGATACATTGCATACTTTACAATTTACAGTATGATTACTCTTCTTTACAGTATTTGGAGACAATTCATTTGATTTCCTGCTCACAGCCTTGATACTGGAATGTTTGACTTGATTCTTTCTCGATTTCCGTGACTTTGGCTGGGATGAAGATTTGCCCGTCATCCAATCCTCATCGCTCTCGTTGTTGCCATCAGGTTTCCAGTCTTCATCCCCGTCATCCTGTCTCCCATCTTCATCTGTGTCATTCTGTTCACTGTCGCTAGTCGTTTCTAATGCTCCACGGCCCTGTCTACCATCGGTCTCTCCTGTCTCCATCTTCTCATCTGTTCTTGAGGTGCCGGCCCGAGGAACTCCGATGGCCTTTTCGACTGTCTGAATGTGGTTAACGTGTGACCTGGAAACATTACCCAGACAGTTGTCAAGTAGCGTCATATCGGGCATGCTTCCAAATGTAGGGAAATTCATGGAAACAGAGGAACTGTCTGACATGGGAGAATGTTGGGAATGTATGCTAATTTAAGCAATAGAACACAAGAGGGAGTGTGTTACAGTAAGTAATATCATGGATGTAGTCGCGATAACACACAACCTGTGTTCTATTGCTTTTATACAACACTTTTGATATAATATCTGATTTCATATTGTGAATAAAACACAAATCACGTTTTGATGAAGAGTTCATTCAGCTCTGTATGCGTTGCTAAAACACTCAGCCGAGATGTAATAGCTGATCTCTGCCAATCAGATTGGTTGATCAGAACCAACTGTTGTATAATAATGAATTAAACAAAATTACTTTGACAATGATGTATTAACTGATATTAAATGCCTTTTTCTTTAATTACCTTGTGTGTGCCTCAGCTAGGTCATGATCACTTGTAACACAGGCAGAAGTAGCTTCTTTGAGCTCTTGAAGCTGCAGCTCTTTTTCACTGGTCTGTGGTTTCTCTTCAGCCTAAGCAAATTAAAGGAGTAGAACAAATATTTTTTAAGTTGCATATAAAGCCAGCATATGAACAAGGCATTTCTACTCCTAGTTTAGTGCAAAACATGTAGCAATTAAAATAGGCTAAAAGAAGAAATATACTGTACTTAATTAGGTTAAAAATGACACAATCTCAAGCCAATTTCTGCAAGCCAATTGAAACTCCCATGCAGCACCAAGACAAACATCTCTAGCAATACATCAATATCACTTTTTTGCTGCCTGCAACCAGCAGCTCTATAGCTTGCTTAGTTGGTTGGTTGGTTGGTTCACAAACGTGTCCCCACCGTCTAGCGGCTGCACCCTAGAAGGCTGAAATTTGGCATTGAGGTCAAGTGTTCATGTGAGGGTGTGAAGGTGCGTGTGTATATGTGTGTGTGTGTGTGTATGTGTATGTCTGTGTGTGTATGTATATGTGTGTGTGAGTGAATGCAGCCGCAGCTATTGTGGATTTGCGCTTGTTCACTGATGATGCTGATTGTAATCTGTAGTCAGATACCCAAATACCGTTCTGGGGCTTTGGGGCAAAGAATTATTGCGTTATAACAACTTTTCTCAACACAGATATCTAACATCTTTCTGTGTGTCAAAAATACAGAACATCAAGTCACTTTACTAATTTTATTAGCCTCAAGTGGCTCAGAGTGGAGAGAGTACCACAGATTGAAATGTGTATTGTTCACAGGAGTGTCAATAATGTTGTACCCAAATACCTATGTACATCAAACACCCACTCTGATGTACACAACGAAATACCTTCGGACGAATGTAAAGGGCTGACCCCCCTGCTGCTGTTGAATTGATCGACTTGATGATTTCCCTTGGAGTCAGTGTTTCTAGTTCAAGAGGATATAATCTCCTGCTTCTGTCAGTTGTGAAGATGTCAAAGGGCTGGTTGTCAGCCAGCTGAGGGAAGCTGCTCCTCAACAAGTCCAGGAACTCGGCCTCATGCATTTCATGCGGCACCCTCAACTCCTGGGCTGGCCAGTCCTTAAATACTGTAATGGAGAAATGGGAATAAAGGATAGGTCCCTTTTTAAAAAATAAAATATATAACTTATTATACTGTTAATTTCTCCAGACCTCTTTTGGCAGAGCCTGAGACGTGGCCACCAATAGAAACCCCTCCCCTCTGCCCACTCAACGCCAACCCACACATCAGACCAAAACAAAATGGGGCTCTGTTGCGTAGAGGTTGTTGTTTGACAGCATTACAGATCATACCTTTAAGTGTGATGCTCTGTGGAATATTTGTGCTCCTACGAAAAGGTTCACCTGCAGTTGGTTGGTGTGCAGTGAGAGAAGTGGGTGGCAATGTATTTTAACTAGAGGATGAAATAAATGCCCCAGTCCTCAAGAAAAAAATATGCCTGATTTATATTCACTGATTTGCAACAGGTTAAATGAATTGTTGTTGACTGAATTACTCGCATCCATTTTGACCGTTAGGGCACAAGCCAAACTGGCATGAAGACATGCTAGTGTCATTGTTGACATTTACAAAAACGTGACAATTTCTAAATGTAACCTATTCAATAACCTATTGGCTACAAAGCATTTACAGTAGTCCATTTCATATTCACTGTAAAGCTATGCCCACAACTGCTCCATCAGGCCAGACACATTTTGCTACATATTTTTTCTCGCTCAAGTCAGTATTTTCAACTGAAGCAAACACTGTTTTTGTCGGCTAGAGTGAAGCAGTTTCTGTCTTGCTTCGTTCACATCTTTCATTATACTGACATTAAGCAATGTCAGTGTCTCCATACTAGCTAGTTTAGAACAAAGACAGGAAAAGCTAACATTAGCCATTAGCTTTATTTAGGTTGTTATGTTGAATTTATAGAACATAGCTAGCTTGCTAGATTAAACTTCTATCTGTATTTTCCAAAGTCCTACGATTATAGTCAAAACCTTGAATGAAATCAATATATTGCAGCTCAACTAACACTAGCTTCCTTCATTTGTGACTCGTTAGAGGTTTGTTTTGAGGTTGGTTTTGCTGCAAGTATTGTAGCTTTGTTTATGAGTAGTACTACCATTGTTGATAAAGAGGTTTGCGCTCCACTGAGTGCTTTTCTCTCGTGTTGTTGATTGTTACAAGCAGTTTAAAATAGACAACACACAACACATGAAGACAGTTTTTAGATCTGATCTCCCACATGAATGAAATCCATCCATTGCAATTTGTTAACCCTTTAAAAGAAACAAAAATAAAACTTTGAAAGAAAAATAAAGGTTGGGAAAGATTTACCATTTTTTGTTCCAAGAGCACAAATCCGGGGGTCAGTGAGGACACAGATCCTCAGAAGAAGGTTGGTCTGTATTGCTTCCTTCCGGGGCCTCCCTCGTTTCCTTACACAATTACCTTGAGAAGACTGCAATCTGAAAGATGGAAGAATTTTAGCAAGCTAATAAAAGGAAATTTTACATGGCGACGCATTCATGTGTCCTCTGTATTCATGTATTTACACAACACTAATGGTGCGCACAGATAACCAGGGTCTGAACTTGAAAACACTTGTGCTAATCATAGATGCAAAATAATGCATTTTGAATTTTCTAAAGATTCTGTCCCCTCCTCATATGCCTCACAGTGGTTTGGTTCACTGCATACCATCCTGGAACCCCCACACACCCGTGGTACGAGTGAGGCTGGAGCGAAGTAGCTAGCTGTAGTGGCTACACTGAACTGAGGAAGAGCCATCAAGTTTCATGTTGAGTTTTTAAGCCTCTCTGGAATTTGTCTCAATTTGACAGAGTATGCCAGGATGCTTGAAGAGAGAAAAGTGTGTTGTTGTTTTTTTTTGCCGTGGACTAGAGGCCGTGGGATGTCACTGTTTCTGAAACTAGAGTCTGCTAACGTGGATTATGCTCCTTGCAAATTTTGTCATAGCCTGCATCCGCCGTGATAAGGCCAGTGCATGTACACCTTCAGTACAACAACAAAATGTGCAGAAAGTTATGGGCAGGGTTAGTACTTTTTTTGAATATGTGGCATGTGAAAATAAATGTTGATACCTTGATGGCGTTTCATAATCTGGATCCTCCTGATACTTAATGGGTCTCAACTCCTCCTGCTGCTGCTCTCCTTCCTCCATGGACTCCCAAGTTTGCTGTTAGACAAAAAAAGGGACTAGTAGAGTTGACAGTTATACACACATCAAAAAAGAGGTGCTGGGCTAGGTGAACATCATTAGAGCAGAGTAGAACACTGGCATGGTGGCGCGGTGGTTAGCACTGTTGCCCTACAGCAAGAAGGTTCTGGGTTCGAAGCCCAGCAGGGGGCTTTTCTGCATGGAGTTTGCACGTTCTCCCTGTGTTTGTGTGGGATACTCCAGTTTCTCCGACACCATAATAAAGACATGCTTGTTAGGTATATACTCCTGCCATTGTCCCCGGCCAAGGTACTGGCATTACAACTAGAGTTGGTCCCAGGGCGCCGCACTGTGTGGCTGCCCACTGCTGCTAAATAGTTAGGATGGGTCAAATGCAGAGGATGAATTTCCCCAAGGGGATTAATAAAAGTATAACTTAACTCAACACTACAAACTGAAACTATACATGTGCTGTTGGTCGCCGACAGGGGGTATATCCCCGAACAGCCCGAATTCTCAATCCACCTTTTGTGACCATGCCCCTAACTGTTGAGTAGTTAATGTTTTTTATTTTTATCAGAATAGTGCCACCATGAGGCCAGATGACTCAGAACTTCACAGGCCTCCTTACTATTGTAAGGCAAATACATTTGTTTGGTGGAAATCCTTCGGATCAGGAGATACACTCATTTGAGTATTGAACATTTGACCTGAGGAAAGGTCATGGGGTCACCAAAATATAAAACATATTTTCATGCAATCGTTTTACTTTTGTCACTATATTGCTTTATAGTGTCCTTGATATTTTTATGTTTTGTATAGACCCCAGGAAGAGTAGCTGCTACAAGGCTAGCAGCTAATGGGGATTTAATAAACTATTTATTTATGTATTTATCATCAGGTGCCCCAGGATTCCACAGTAAAAAAATGTTTAAATGAAATTCTGACATGGACCTTTTAAATACCATGATTGTAAAATTGCGATTTCTGCAATATTCTATGGACATTACAATAAATATGCTGCAAAATAAACAGCATTTTTTTTGTAAGTACTTATCCTCCGTACAGGATTATGTGCTTAAATTCAAGAATCTCATGTAAATCAAGTTTACAATACATTCCTGAAATTGCAAAAGGCTGAAATAATACATTTAAGTCAAATGGGCAAGGTGATTAGGACATAGCTTTACAGACTCAAAGAGTGATGTGTTTTTCTTTCACCTTCAGACGAATGTACAGGGATCTTCCTGACTTGATTGACTTGATGATTTCCCTTGGAGTCAGTGTTTCTAGTTCAAGAGGATATAATCTCCTGCTTCTGTCAGTTGTGAAGATGTCAAAGGGCTGGTTGTCAGCCAGCTGAGGGAAGCTGCTCCTCAACAAGTCCAGGAACTCGGCCTCATGCATTTCATGTGGCACCTTCAACTCCTGGGCTGGCCACTTCTTAAATACTGCAATGAAGAAAAGGGAATACAGGATAGGTTCTTAGGACTTTTTCATCCAGAGACTGAGAGACAGAGAAATGGAGTTAATTTAACCTTGGACCCTCATTTAAACATACTTGTGCTGTTCACATTTAGGAACCTAAAGGAACCAAGCCCGCAACCCATGGCATGATAAATACTGCAATGGAGAAATGGGAATGCGGGATAGGTTCTTAAAGAACCAGTACAATGAAAATCATGTTTTTCAATCTTGTTGCATTGTTTAACAGAAGGCATGTCAATGCAAAGTTACCCCAAAATGTTAGTAGTAGTTGCAGTAGTTGTAATGGATATCAGCTAGCTACTCGACAAACAAGTAATGAAACTAGTTTGCTGCAATTTATCTTCAATGTTTCAAAAACATCCACAACAACAACTCCACTTCAATAAAGTTCTCATGGAACTCATGCATAGTGTCGCTTTCAGCCCCCTCGGGAATCCCGTATATGCGCATATTATTTCTTCGTGAACGTGCTTCAAGATCTGTCAGCTTGGCCTGGATATTTTTCTTGAATTTGCAGAGTTTGGGAAAGAACATCCTTAGCTTCAGCGTTCCATTCTTCGAAGTCAACCACCCGTTGCTCCACTTCCTCCACCCCGTCTTTCATTTCTGTGACAATCTTCTGGTTAACTTCTTCTTTTAAACTTCCCAGCTCAACAAGTGCGACACAAAAATCGCTCAATTCTGTCTTTGATTCACAGCGAACAGCCTTGATTTCAGCATGTATAGCAATTATGCTGACTTGCAGGGTGTCCACTCTCACGTGTTCGCCATTTTAGTTCGGTATTGCCTTCAAAATGACGGTTCAGTAGAATACATAAGGGTTCATATGTAGGCATAATGTGTGTGTGTGTGTGTGTGTGTGAATCTGTGTGTAATGGGTGTGCATGTGTGTCACAGCGTGTGCACGCATGTGAGTGTATGGATAGTGTATATTTTTCTTATTCTTTCTTTCACTTTTTTACTGTTAAAAATATATCTCTTTTTTTATCTAGCTCTCGGGCAGTGCGCCTGAATTTTGTTGTATCTACTAGTGCAATGACAATAAAGAAATTCTATTCTATTCCTCTATTTCTGTCGTCAGTTTCTCGTCTTTCTCTGGTTTTTGAGGTCATTTTCCCCTAGTCCTTCTATGTTTATTCCCCTCCATGATATTTTTCGATTAATTGAACATGAAATTAATCTAGCTGGGGGTAATGTCAGACCGCCTGTGAAAACTCTGTTTATGCTGCCAGTTGTGTCAGCGCCACACCTGAAGTCCAGTTATAATGAATTTCAACTAAATGCGGATACCTTCTAGCCATTAGTGTTTTTTTTGTCATGATGAATCGAGCTGGTCTATGATCAACCTCTAGGACTGCTTCAGAAAGGTGTGCACATGCTATTATGTTGATTGCTTGAACCTGGCTTGGATTAGTCAGATCATGTAGTTTGAATTTGCCTTCATGGAACTGCTTTATCCCTGACTGACTCACAATTTGTTAACCCTTTAAAACAAACAAAAACAAAGCTTTCAAAGAACAATGAAGGCTGGGGAAAATGTACCAGTTTTTGACAAACCACGAACATGTGGGTCAGTGAGGATACGGATCTTCAGAAGAAGGTGAGTCTCTCTTCCTTCCTTCCGGGGCCTCCCTCGTTTCCTTGCCGAATTACCTTGAGAAGACTGCAATCTGAAAGAGGAAGAATGTTAA
Source organism: Parasudis fraserbrunneri (assembly GCA_900302295.1). Lineage (NCBI taxonomy): Eukaryota > Metazoa > Chordata > Actinopteri > Aulopiformes > Chlorophthalmidae > Parasudis > Parasudis fraserbrunneri. Next base: position 19,965 of record OMKL01087318.1, on the reverse strand, counting down.
CAGGCTAATTATCAATCTGATTGTACGGACTCTAGGCCATCTAATCTGCTGTTTGTTCAGCGAGAGAGACTATGTGTGCTTATGGGAGTGGTTAATTCAAGGCTTAATATTATGTCGACCTTGATAGTGTTCCATAATCAGGCTCTCTGGGATCCTCCTGATGCTTAACAGGACTCGGCTCTAGTTGTTCAGGGGATTCATCCTCATCCTCATCTTCATCCTCGTGGCACACGAGCTGCAGACTGCCTGTGTCCTCCAGACCTATGAATGATAAGACCTGATGAATCAGTGTCATCATGAAACCGACTTCCCCTTTACCACTGGGAGACAAATTGCAATGTCAGAAGCAGCGTTGTCTCCCCGTGCTGAATTTTCTTTCTGTGAGACCTGCTTCCCATCCTCATCATATCATTCTAACTCCACACCTATGCAAAATAGGATGTGGGATCATTAAATTACGTGAAAAAGAGGAATGCTTAATTTATCTTAGGGCCTATTTTGCAAGTGAAGATACGATACAATATGTTTTATTATTCATGTCCATGGAAATTCTTTATGTGAGGTCAGCATACAAATAACATAAAAGCACAGACACCAAAGATGAATACTCAGATATAAAAGAGGGAGGGAGGGTAAGAGAGAGGGAGATGGAGAGATAGAGGGAGAGAGAGTGAGGGAGACAGAGAGAGATAAAGTGCAGTTCAATGTTGTTATTGTCCTTAATTTAGCAATTGTGCAATAGTTTGATGGCTGATGGAACAAAGCTTTCCAGGGTTCTGTTCTTGCTGAACCGAGGGACTTTGTATCTCCTTCTCCAGGTAAGAAGCTAAATAGACTGAAAGATCTGGTCGGTTTTAAGGCTCCTTCACATTTCCCTCACACATGTAGGTAACAAAGGCAATGTATTTAATCCATAAGGGCTAATGCACGACAAGCTGTACGTTATATACTTTTAATGCATGACACAGAGGTGAAGAACCACCTAACACATCGAGTCGATTATGGCGCTTTTCCACTACCTTGCCGTGCCGGAATCCATGCTCCCACTTTGTTTGGCTTTCTCCACTGCCAACTGACCCATGCCGGGCTGCAGTACCCCTGCTGATTTCAGCAACTGCTCTGAGGTAGGTGCCAAAGGTACTATCCTTGCTGCTATGTGATACCGTTGATCGTTCAATGGAAATTGTCACAAAAACGTCAACCTAATTCATGGTATCAGCTCTGTGTGAACTATTTCCAACATGCCAATGCCAAATCAACCTCTATTGTAGTTGAAATACCTATGCATTAAAAAAGATTCCCCAGCAAATATCTTAGTTACATCAGTATTGTGCTGTCAGAACAGTTTCATGTTTGTAGGTTAAGTATTTCATGTTTGCTATTGGCCATTTTACCACTCTCATCAACCAGGAAATGGTTACGTGTAACTTGTATTAAGAAGTTGACCAGTCTAGTGATCTATGCATGAAAACAATTACCCTTTTCAGCGAATCTATTAGTTACATCAAGATTGTATATGTTTAGCAGTGTGAAGTAGTTATTTCCAGTGTTCGCTATTTGGTCAAACAAGAGGAGGCTGGAATGCAGACTCTGCTTTCTCACTACAAGCCCAGCCACTGTCTGTCTCCGGGGAAGGAGCACTGACCTATATATAAGGAGAATGAGACAATCCAACATGCAGCTTCTATTTTTTTTTTTTTTGGTACTTGCCTGAAAAGTGAAGTAAATACATGATGATTTCAGAGAGCAGTCACAGCTGTAGAAGTGAAATGAAATATGGCAAATTATAGAGGTGCAGGACTGGAGTTGCAAATTTGAGGACTTGTGATTTGCTCCTCCTATATTCCCGACTCACTTCACAGAATGGAGAATTGTATAGCAACAGGTGCCACAGTTTAGCTTGTTTTAGAAGGATGATAGACACACAACCACCTCAGAAATAAACGTGTAGCTTCCTTAGATATTCTTAAGTCAGAAATCACAAACAATTTAATGTCATACATACAAAAACCTACCACATGTCAATTTCCAATAAGAAATCTATGCTGCGTTTTAGAAAACGTACAGGTAAGACGGAATCCTTTTTACTGCAGTTTGGCATTCAGAAATGCATTTCATCTCATAAAACAATTCCACTTCAAGTCATCATTCCATGTTGAGTTTGTCCGTTCATTACAGTATCCTGATTTCAGTAAACTACCATATGCTGTTGCGATGAAAGGGCAGCAGTCTTTTGGCTCTATGGACGGGACATCAAATGAGCCAACGTGTGCAGACAGCCCTCCAACAGAGGATCTGAGGCCAACAACACTCTTAATAGTGGGTTTTTGCATGGATGGGATTTCACTTTCTATCATTAGTTTAGCCTTTACTGCAATAACAGAATAATTTCCCCAAAAACCCAAAGCATAGCCAGTAGATCAACCCATGTGTGCACAACACTAGTATGTGAATTACTCAGAGGAGAGGCTTTGACTTTTCAGTGACAGTTGAGCAGAAGTGGGGAAAAAGGAAAATGAACCGTGTGGATCGGCAGGGAAAAGAAGCCCAACAGTTGGAGCTTGGCATTGAAACGAGGCTGTTTTAGCAGACTGTATCCTAGCCCGCCATATCGGTGTAGAATCAGACACGATACACCTAAGTCACAGTACATGCCCGCACTCTGTGTCTGCTTCAGCAGAAAATATTCTTAGTGGAATAAAGATTAAGTAACCTACTATGATCATATGGCTATCTAATTATTGCCAGGTTCTTAAGTGCTGTTTTTATACTTTTGTAATAGCATATTACTGTTACGACCCCTTCTGGCTGAACGAGAGAGAGAGAGCGTGCGGGTCAGGCACTCTGCTGAAGTGCCTCTCTATTAGCTGATTGGAGGTGGCCAATCCACCTGGAACACACAGCGAGTCAGGCACACTGACAACACACCGCATGGCCAGGACATAACAGTGGCTTTAAGGCTGCAAACAGGGTTCCCAGCTGATGCAGTTGTTCAGTGAGATCCCTCATCAGTAATCACGAGTGTGCACTTTTCCAATGGCATGGGAAATTAAAACACTATTAAGAGTGAGATGCCCATTCGGTGTGTCCGTTTTCACCGTTGAGACAGATTTGTTCAGTAGTCAGTAGTTGTAAAAGAAACACTGTGCTCCATTATTCAGCCAGTTCAGCCACCCTTCGGATACACAGCCACTTTGCCCACCAAAATGACTCACAATTTACACACAGCACAGCCCTTCAGTGTAAACAGGGGCTGTGCCATATACTCTTTGCAGAGAACGTTAGCAAACAATGTTGTCTTTGTGGTGCCAGCCAGCGGCATGCATTGGTGCATTTAATGGTGTGTCATGCATGTAATAGTATGCTGAAAAACCTGCTCCCCCACTTTCAAACACAATCAGATGCCTTTGCCAACCGACAACCGTGATTCTTTCACGTTCAAGTTCAGATCTTCCCTGAACTTGTAATAACAAGGGGGCATGCCAACTCATTTCGTCATCACCTCTTGGTTCTAGGTCCCCAGCAGGGTCAACTTGGGTCACACCGCGGCTCCAAGGGAACTGCTGTTCAGAGGAGTCTCCTTCCTCAATATCCTCTTCTTCACATTTAGGAAGCTGCTGAAGGTCATCTGGAGCAGGGCCATGGAAAAGGAAAGTGGGAAGATTATTCAGTGTTTCCCCCATCATTGAATGGTCAATTTAGGTCACCCCACCTAAATTAATTTCATATTAGTTGGCTGCCGTTATAGGACTGAACAACAGAATATCATGTTGTGACTGTTTTGAGAGGTGCTGTAGGTGCAAAAATTGGGCCTATAGCATTTAGTTTAGTTTTTAAGGGGAATGTCACACATTTTTTGAATTGTCTAATGTCGTTCCTGTGTTGCTTGCTGGACATCTCAGGACATCCGTTTTTGTCAACATGCACCACTTTCTCCTGCAGCAAAAATTCAGAGTGAACTCTCTAATGTCAGATGAATTTGTAGTGTCATCTAGATAATTCATTTAAACATTAGGAGCCTATTCCAGAAATTGGATCATGTAAATATTTTAGTTCTACAGACTGATACTGATGTACTCATTTAAGTTAATCTTGGTTTAGAAACAGTATCAAAGACTCTGACATAGCTCTAATGGGTTACAATTGGTACAGAGTGGATAGAGCTGGGGTGGTTGTTTATGTAAAATTGTGTTTGTCAATGTCTGTTTTAGATACTGTCACCAGGCCAAACTGTTTTGAACTTGCTCAAGAGATCCAATTGGGGCCCACCTCAGTGGTTTTAATAAGTGTCTATTGACACATTGGCCAATCTAATTTCTCTTTATTCTGACTCCAAACTGCTGGCAGTGGGTGATTTTAATTGGCTTAATAATACTTCACATACTTTTAAGGAAGTCACTGGTAACCTAAATTTAATCCAGTTACTCGCTGAACCCACTAGACCTAACTTGAAAGACTATTCAAAATCCACGTTAATTGATATTGTATTTTCAAACAGAATTGATAAAATTGTGGCCAGTGAAGTATTTGAATTGGGTATTAGCGATCACTGCCCCACAGCTCGTGTAAGAAGCACGAGATTGGCGAAAACAAGGTCCACATGAAAACCTCCGTTAATGAGCCAGGTGCGTAAAAAATGCCCAATTGCCCAATCATATTTGTGATTAACGGAAGTTTGCATGTGATTAGTGCTGCTGTGATCCGTGTGAATATCGTGGAAAGTGGAGATATTTTACTAAATATAAGTTTTCTGCCAAAAGTTTCAAAGGCATTTGATATGACAAGAGCTGACCCCAAGTCGCAGCAATTAATTATTGGGTGAGTACACAGAGCGCGACAAATTAGAATGCCGCCGGGGTGAATGGCTCCAAGGAATTGCATTGAGTGATATATGGCTGTATATGGAATACATGCATTGTATAGAATATCAGCCATTCTAGGGCTAATTGTCAATGAGCTGTTGGTAGGAAATGCATGCAATTTCTTTACTACAGTAATAACAAAGTTGAATTAACCCAACCATTACAGCTACATATTGTGACCATTCAGACAAGTGCCAATGGCTAATACTTGCCGTAGACCACATCATTTGACACTTCATACAGACCTCTTCTAATCAGCTTTATGTCAGGTTTAAGGACAGTCTCCAACAGTCTGCGCTGGCGGGCAATCTCTTCCTCATATCCTGTTATCATTCTTTCTACTGCACCAAATATTTCTTCTGCCACCGCCGATAGTCGCTCGTTCACAAATACTCGCAGTGTCTGAATGTTAGACATGTTTGGATGAACTTAAATGCAATTGTAGAATCCTGTGCAAAATATATTATTTATATCTAAATTGCACAAAGTACTTCCAGACTCGTGTTGTTTTGTATAGATTCACGTAACAAGACTCCCTAGTTTACAAACTCTTCCATGCTTTGAGTGGAGTTCCGGTTTTGGTGCACGCGTAAATGTCGTCCGACTAGAAAACAACATCAGAGCCATTTCCCGATTTCCCCCCTTTTTTTTTCTTCGCCAAAACCATTTGACCATCCACAGCCTAGTATCCAGTCATTCCTCGTTGAAACTATTATTTCCACATGACTAGACTAGCACAATGGCACACCAGTGCCCAAACCGGGGTGGCACTTGCTCTTGGGTATGGTGTCTAATTTCTTTACCTGTGTACTGCTTTTGACAACAACAATAGGACTTCCGGTCGGACTTTTTCAAAATAAAAGAACGGTTCTACACAAGTATTATAAAAGGTTTATTTTGCACATTAAAACAACTAAGCATTGAAAGGAAGCTATAATACAAATTATGTTTCTGTATGATAATAACGGTTATAATAATATTGATCAAGTTTTTCTCATTACCTACCCTTGCCAAGGGCCTTGGTGTTGCCACCGATAATAACTTATATATTAAATATAAATGTTGACCTCAGTTGCAGCTGACCTTCCAAAGCGCTATAAATGAGAATTTAGCTTTATGTGTTGTAAGCAAAATCAACTCCCAAATGAGTGGATCATGTAGAGATGGTGGAGAAATTCATCCTTTCTTTGTTTTGGAATTTGCATGTTCATGGCGGTCTTTCATCAGTCTTTTTTTTTTTTTACCTAATCAACCCCACCCTATTACTTGGCAGGAAAAGTATTCCATGGCAATAATATTGCATGATAGCCTTCCCACTAGCTTGTGCACCTCCATGATGACGACCAACTCGATATCATACCAGCGCCCTACCTTGCAGAGAGCGAAGTACAGATAGGCAGCTTTAGATGTATGTTCCAGGAAAGAAACAAAGGCTGTGTTACTGTGTTCTACACTTGTAAATACAAACTGATTACAAACAAAACTAAGTGTATTGAATTCAATCGCAACAGTTTTGACACTGCACATACCTAATAATACCTGTAGCACGGTATAGCTTAATATAACAACTACAGAATAATGAACTTCCAGAATGTGGAGTTGTGCATTTCCTACCAAAATACTTCGAGATGTTGGAGCTGGGGATGAGAGCTTAGACTTCTGCCTAAATCAATCATCATCATGGATGTAGGTGTTTGTTTGTTTTTTGTTTTGTTTTTTAAATGGCTTCATTAACCAAATAGCTGTCGAATAGTATCCTAACTTGACAAAAAAATTATAATTAAGATTTTTTTTTTTTTACACTTAAAGCGCGTGCAAGTAGAAATTTCAGCAATATATAATTTGTTATGAAATATATTATTTGTTTCGAAGAAGCAAGTAGAGGGTAAAGAACCCCTGCTGACCGTGAATGTGGAGTTATTTTTGTTGATAAAGCAAGTCTTGTTTGGAGAGGCTTCCTTTGAGCCATAATGGAGTTCAGCAGAACTCCTGGGAATCCGACCCGGTGGCACACAATATAAATACAAAATTCTTTCATTCTCATGTTTCATGTGAGTTTGTGAAGCCCACTGAGACATGTAACGTGATTTTGGGGAATACAAATAAATTTGACTTGACTTAAATTCTACAAAACTGAGTTAATCTGATCAGCTCAAAGAAACATTACCCCAAGAGCTCAGGCATTGCTCTCTGCTCATTCATTGGTCATGTTCTATCTGAGCTTCCTTGTGTTTGCCAAGGAGGGTAGAATCGAGGAGAAGTCACAAAAGCTGTCTCCCGTTACATTACGTCAAACATTGGAGTATGACACATACGCAGTTACAATTTGGCAGCATTTCCATATACACTCCAACAGCGCAATCTGAGCATGTACCGTATGTAACGAGGCTGAAGCCACATTGTGGTAGCCCCAAGGAGTAAATTCGCCACCTGAATTGTACAGATAATACGTGGTATTAACTTATATGTGGTCACGTGCTACTGGTGAGTGGAGGGTTCGCAGTTTGTGGCCAGGTCAGTGGCAAGTGCCCGAGCGCCAAGTGCCTGCCAGTAGTGAGTGACCACCTCATTGAGAGATACACAATGCTTTATATAGTTCTATGAGCTTGAAGCGGTTGTAATGGTGCCGTGAGACCCAGATAACATGGATGAGCCCAGCTCTCCAGCTGGGGTCGCTGTGGAGTGAGTGGTGTTAGAGGGGCGAGTGTAACAAGGCTGAAGCATAGAACAATATAAAGCCATGTCGTAGTAGCCCCTTATATGTTCTATGGAGTAAACCCACTCCTAAAGTTAAATACCCCCACTTCGCCACCTGAATTGGATCCTTTTCAGGTGGTGGACTGGATAAGACCGTGGTATTAACTTGCATGTGGTCATGTGCTGCTGGTGAGCGGAGGGTTCACAGTTCGCGGCCAGGTCAGTGACAAGTGCCCGATTGCGAAGTGCCTGCTAGTAGTAAGTGAGAGATGCACAATGCAGATTGAAATGGATGACTGACTGGTTACTTCTCCTAGATTCTACCCTCCTTGGTGTTTGCCAGAGCTGGTGGCTCTGTTCTACCTGCAGCATGGCTGTTTTGGTGGGAGTTGTAATTCATAGATCAAGTAAACAAGAATAGCTGTGTCTCTGCCTCTGGCAACTACACACAAAATATTGTTTTGGTTGTATCCGACAGTTTTAAGCAGAATTATTTCAAGAATCTTTCAAGCTGATCAAAAACAAATTTTATTGCAAAAGATCATGCAGTCTATAATAAAGTATGGGGTTTCGAATCGGGGGGCAAGGCCAAATGTATCACTTCTGAGGTCTATTAACAGGATGGTTATTTATCCCTTAATAAAAAATTAAAGTCAAAAATTAAAGTCAATTAAACACATTCTTTAAAAAGGCTTAATTCTTCCATTGTCAATGATAAATTGATAACACTGCATGTTACAGGAAAATAAAATGTCGAAACAAATAGTAAAACTTTCTAGCAATCGCTAAATGTAAAATGGATTCCAGCTTGTGAGTTGTTTATATTCACAAATGTTGACAAAGTGTCGAAGATCATAGATATAGGCTATCATATAACATATGCAAGCTAGAATGGCACTCAAGAGATGCAATACCTGCGTTACAACACATTTAATTGTAAATCAGCCCTCAAGTCAATATTTAGGTGAATACCATGGAGACCAAGGAGGCTCAATGTAATATTGTGATGTCGCTTTCACACGGTCCTCGGGAACTCGGAAGGTCCGAGCTAGCAAATGTTGTGACATTTTTCATCGGACCTACTTGCGTTCACGTGCTAAAGTCAGGAGAAACGTTGACCCAATGACTAAACAATTCAAAACACAGAAACTATGGCTTTAGGCCACTAATGTTTAACAAGTTGATGATATTGCTTTCTACTTCACTCTACCAAAAAATTATGTGATTCTTTCCACTTTTGGTTTTGATTGTGACTGAATTAGCCAATGGCAGCACTGGTCAAAGGGCATAACGTCACAAGTCGGCAACTCGTGTATAAAAACTTTTCCGACATAATCTATCCGACTTGGTAGGCCGCTCATGTGCTACTTCCGGGTCAGAAACTCATCCGCCTGATATACCCAACACCACATGAAGGTGGCATGAGTATAGATGTAGCTCGGATGTCTTGTCAGTCATTAGCCGCAATGGTCCTTCCTTCCCATACACACCATGGTTAAAACACTGACCTTGGTCTTCGCTGTCAATCTTTGACTCATTTGAATTGAAAAAAGAAAAGTGTGTCCCTGGCTGTCTCAACTAGTGTCATCTTTGAGCCAAATCCCATGAGTTATGGCTGTGATTAACAACCATACACAAACATGAATGGTTATACAATACAACTATACATGGGGGGGGGGGTTAATTATGTTGTTCACATATGCTAGGTATGCCATGTTCACGTGGTCCTTGGGAACTCGGAAGGTCCGACCTAGCAAATTTCGTGACATTTTTCATTTGACCTGCAAGCAGTTGGGGAAAACGTTGCATTAATAACTAAGCAAATAATTCGAAACACAAAAACTATTTTTTTTTTTGTTTTCTTCGGCACTATCAAAAATAATGTGATTTGTTCCACTTTCAGTTTTGATTGTAACTCATCTAGCTAATGGCGGCGGCAGTCGAAAGAGCATAACACAACTCGGATATTGTCATTATCGCTGACTTTCCAACATCGTTAATCCGACTTGGTAGGCCGTTCACGTGCCATTTCCGGGTCTGCAACTTGTCTGTCCGATTTTAACCGACATCACATGAACATGGCACAGGTATGTACACAGATTCAAGGGTGGGACTTCTGATTGCAAATGTATCTCTTTGTAACATTCATATCCCCAACATAGCTCAAAATATGAATCCATTTTGTTCTAATGTTTACAAACAATACAAAAACAAACCATTTACAGTTTCAAGATACATGTTTAGCTGTCATATAGGCCTACTGCCAGTCCTTGTATCACGAGTTCTGTCAGAACTGTATCAAGAGCTGTCAAAACTGTCAATGAAATAAATGTAAACAAAGCCAATGGTGGTCTGGGGTAATGTTGAGGAAGAGATGGTGTTATATTCCAATACAAGGTTAGATCTTTTAAGGTGGTTTCTCAGGTGGCCGGCATTTTTGTTTTTTTTCTGACCACCTTAAGAAAAATGTGAAATATCCAATATTTTCTAATTTGCTTTCATAATATGTCAAAACAAATTCTAATTGTGTATTTCTTTGAACAGGTTCAACAAGTCTTCTGTTTGCTTCAACCTCATAACTGTGTAAAACCCATCCCACTAGCAATGTAACTATACTCAAAATGTTTCAGTAAGTTCTACACAGCACTGTTGACAGACATGTGCCATATTGAATACCAGAATATCACTGCGTTTTAAAGGGGACATATTATGGAAAATGGGTTTTGCCTAGTCTTTGTATGGATTTGGCAGTTGTAAATGTTAATCAGGTGCTGTGGGGAAATTACATAGATATTCCTTCCCATTTAACCAGGGCTGGAAGTCTTCAGATTAACAAGCCTAAACAAACTTTACTGATTTATTGTAGTTTGTGATGTCATAGGAGGATGAATTAGCTTTGATTAATCAATTAGCTGTGCTTTTTGGAGCCATGAACACTGCCTATCTAATCTACTGCCCAGTTTGTAAAAGTGTTTTACACTTGGTTGTGGGGAAGCCAGACAGGGAAGGAAATAATAAATTAAAAATTTGGTGTGTGCTTCACCCACCAAAAACTGTGTTCAATACAAGGGAAGAAATAGGTGCTGGAAAATAAATGATTAAAATTAGATTTAAAATTGGCCATTGGAAAAAATAATAAACATGTTCCACAGATTCAAGGAAGTAATGTAAAACTGTTGAAAAGATACATAATATGTCTCCTTTAAGTAATGGTCTTGGAGGGGCTGGTTGTCAACAGTTGCCCAGAATGCAGTATGCTCCAAATCAATGAGCCACTGATCCAGATATTCTAGTCTGTTTTGGGCTACTGGTCATCAACCTGCTCCCAGGTTAATGTTGTGAAGAAGAGGACACAGGCTCTGACATCATCCGTTAACCACCCAACCTTTCCACTGCACTCCACCTACTACTATTGAAAAACATTACATTCTACCATCTCCAAGAGCAGAATCTCACTTATTCACATCGGTTCAAACTGCACGACAACCTGCCTATAAAAGACATCTACCAAAGACGAAAAACTCGAAGAATTCTGAATCGGTATTAGCTAATCTTATGATTTAAGAAAAAAAAAAAAAAAAAAAATATCAGCTCAAAAAATAATGATTGGAACTTCCCCAACAGCACAGCACTGTCATTGGAGCTGGTAAACCTCATATACATTCCCACGTAGTCCTTTCCTTAAGAGCAGGAGAGATTCAAGGGACATTCTGGATGAAAGTATGAACCTCCAGACTCCCTTATTTTCACACTATTTCGCCCCGGGGCAGTTGTTCATAAACCTAACTCTTACCCTAACCATAACCTTATTGGAGATCTCACGCCCCACCCTAACCTCAACTAAAGATGAAAATGTCATCCAGAATATCCCTGGAGTGCCTGCCCCCCCCTCATGAGGTGTACCTGGGTAACACTTCATAGGCTCTTTGTAAGGCCAGAACTGACGCTGTTCAAGGTTTACCAGGGGTAGAAGGACCCACTGTTTCCTCAGGCATTGTTTTTAGAGCAGGCGTTGTGTAGCGGCGAGTGTTGTTGGGAGAATTTCCCATCTGGGTCCGATCTCAAACCCAGTCACCGTCCCAGTTCCAGAACCATTTCCAAAATGTCTCGTATTACTTACTTATCAAGTCCTGTTTTGAACTCTGGCCCCTTACTTGTACTGGTACCGGTATCTGTACATGCTAAGGGGTCAAAAAGACTGGTTGGTGAGATTTTTATTTTTTATTTTTTATTCATTATTATTGTTAATATACTTTTCATGTTTGTTTTTTTGGTAGTGGGGGGAGGGGGGGGCAGTTGTCCAGCAATGAGACTCTAGGGGGATCACATGCTCATCATAGAGGAACAGTAATGCTTTCACATCCAGAACCAAGTGCTTTGTCCATACACCAGTGTGGACACCCCTCCCTCCAAAAAAAAGAAGAAAGTCCTTAGCAAGGTGGCTTTCTTTGAAACAGGATTTAGCTCCTCTTTGTCCACTGAGACCAACACGCATGAAATTCCTCCATGTGGAATGGCGGGTTCCTCTGGGCAGGGCAACCCAGCCCAGCCTGCCTCCCCACTCAATTACAAACATGGTCTGCTCATCATCATAAATTGTTTTGAGGAAGGTTTTACTCGATGTGTTAACCAGCAGAGCTTTGACATCCACTTGAAGGTGATTAATCTGAGGCCCGGTTGATGAATTCCCACAGAAGAGACAGCAGAGCCCACAGAATTAGAATTGAAAGAAAGGGCACTTCCTGGTGTATAATAGTAACTCTGTACAGAATACCAGCACTCACAGATCAATAATCTTCTATTTATTGTGGGCAAAACCTAACGAGTTTCAGCTAAAAGCCATCATCAGCGTTAGTTTTTGCCCACAATGAATAGAAGATTATTGATCTGTGAGTGCTGGTGTTGTTTGTTTGGATCCTTGCCACAACCATGCACCCGATACAGTGTTCAAGTGTTGGAGCTGTGCATGCTTCTACTCTTCACCAATTCTGTCGGTACACCTGACTTAAATTGGCTGCCACAGAATGTTGATGTTGTTGTCATGGTAATGAACATTGATTGACAAGTACTCAAGCACATGAGACCCAGGAAGTTGGAATGTTCCAACACTGGAGAGTTCTGTGAAATGATGCCTCAGTGCCCGTGCCCTGTGCCAATGGTTATTTCCATGACATTATCAAACATTCTGATAGCTATATGTATCTGCCAAATGGCCACTGAAGAATTTTCTTATGAATGGGAATACTCTTTCTATACATTTAATCTGCAGATATCAGACAAATGGCTAATCAAAAATATTGATTTGACGGGGAATGCTCTTTCTATCATTTTAATTCTGTGGCACAGCCTCTTCCTCCTCGTTTCCTTTTTTCCCCCACATCCTCAACTATATAGTCTTTTGGACCGTCTCTGCTTCTTCCTCTTCTTCCCTACTGCCAATCAATCAATCTGCATCAGGCACATCATTGCCTTTTTCATTCCCACCATCATCATCACTGCCCACAGCATCATCGCCATCTTCATCACCATCATCTTCGGCTTCTTTGGACGCACCCTTCTTGCTTGGATCCTACAAATCAGAATGATTGAAAAGTATTTTTCAGCAGTGAGATTTGTGTAACTTACACACACAATATTGGATGATTAATTCATAGTGAGGTTAATATTGTGTAAAGGGCATGAATCACCTGCAACATTTTGAGATAAAGAAGAGAAGCAATTTTATGACAACTAATGCAGTGGTAAAATAGAAGTTGGGTTAGCTATGAACATAGTAACACCAGTAATAACTAAAATACAAGGAAACAAATCGTATTTTTGATAGAAATCAGCTTTAAAAGGAAAAAGAACTATACCTATTTCATAAATTAAATAAAAGATGGGTAAACTGAGTTTAAGTGGGTTTACCGTCCACTACCACATCCCCACACCAATAGGCCTATTTACCATTTGCCTAGACCTTTCCCCCCTGAAGCCAAAGGTTACCCATGCCATGTAGCTTATCATGGTATATAAATTAGCAACAGGCCAAATAATACAATAATACCTTAATCCTGCGTCTACGATCAGGAATGCGCGATTTCATCCTCTTGGATAAAGCCATTAACTTATTATGCCGCATCTTGCGTTTGGCAGCTGTCTCTTTAGCATCGGCAACCTTTTTGCGTTTCTGATCTTGGGCAGCTGTGTCTGCATCTGAGTCGGAGTCCTGCTTTTGCAACCTGATGCGTTTTTTAGGTTGAACTTTCCTCTTGGGCTTGGTTTCAGCATCGTTGTCATCACTGTTGCTAGAGGAGCTTGCGTTGGCGAGAAATGAGCGCTTTCGGCGGGTTACGGCACGGCTGTCATCGGTTGACGACCCCCCTGAGCTCGCATCATCATCATCACTATCTTTAGCTGTGCTTTCGCTGGCACTGCTGCCATTAAATTCGCTCTCCGACTCCTCTGAGCTGTTCGTGGTCGTGCTGCCGAAAGAGCCCTCGTCACTATCATCAAGGATGGACGCAGGCAAACCAATCTGTCTATTTTTCGAAGCAGCCGCTTTTGTTTTTCGCATAGACGCGAAGACCTTTCGTTTGTATAGGCTCTCCATATTTTGAAGCAAAAAAATTAATTGATGACATTAAATTTTGAACAATTAAAACTGTCGCTGTCAGATAGCACGCAGGCTAAGACTCAGGGGGTCGATTTGCATGCCTTTGCAAGCTTGAAGCTAACAGTTAACGTTAGAGCTGCACGAAACGAGACGGATTTCATTATTATGTGCAAAAGAGCACTTCATCGATCTCCCTAGCAATACAATTAGCTAAAATATGACCTGTAACGGTTCGATTTGGATCTCTGGAACCCTACTGAAACACATTTCATGCATTAGATTTACGTAGCCTAATTGTTTTGTTTATTGTTATCATGCTTCCCACTTCCTGTCCTACTTCCTCCTCGACTCCTCCCCCTCTCAAAGTAGAGTGTCAATTAGTACAGCGCCATCGTGTGGAATTAGGTAGACACTGCATCTAGCCTGCACGTCAGACTTAGTGCAATGACACACCCTTGCACTCGAATCTGCAATATTCGACATTGATTGCATATAAATAATCTGACTGGTACACTTTATCATCATGCACTTTACTGGCTGTCTGATGTGAATATGTTTACACACTCACATTGAGTACTTTTGTTTACTAATCTGAAAGGTGTGCAAGTGTGGAGTCATGCACTGCAGTCTTGGCAGTTTATAATCCTATCCCTAACCTTCACCACTCCCACTACCTAAAAGTTACAAATAAATGTAAAGCATTTGTGTGAAAAGCCGATGACCCCGTGTGATCTAGCATTTACCATGCCAATAGTGTGTCCTTGTTCCTCACTTTATAGGCATGTACCACTTCATCATTGCACACTAAATACATTCCCTAAAATACAAACACGACCATCTCAGTAATGGTTATTTCAAAAATGTTTATTGTCAATATCACAAGTGACTGAATGCCGAAGACATAATATTACAAGATTGTTTGGCCAAGTGTACCCAATTAACAGGGAACATTCAAGTGTATCTGGTTAAATTGCCAATTAGCCACCATAGCCTGCCTGTGTGTATCCATATAATTACATTACGTAATCACCACAGACATCTTGGTCTGCAAACAGGCGATTATAATTAAATGACAACCATAGCCAACGAACTCTGCTTATGGCATTGAGCCACTGTGGTAGGAAATGCATGACGACACATCACGAGAGTACTAGGCTGTAGATATGCCGCACTCTGCGACCCGTTTTGTCGTAGCTGCCTAAGCGAAAACAGTTCAAGGCTGTAAACTATCAATTTATTACACAAGAGCTAGAAGCAAGGGACAGACATCACACCAATGCTCAGGTGCATATCTACGTAGAACATTTTGTCATCTCCAGACATATATGGTGTAGGCACAGTTTTAAAATACACCAAGTCGAACAGGGATTCTTCAAACTTTTTCAGCCCTGCCTGGAAACAAATGACGTGTTTAGTTTCACCATAGAAGGTACTCTAAGGAAAACAGTCTGGTCATTTAGGAATCTTTAGAAGAAAGACATGTAGCCCATTTTGGATCTTGAGCTTGACCACTAGCTTGATCCACTGGACTAGAATATTGGCCCTACGAACATTCCTCTCCAATGGAGATGATTTTGACTATCAACAGTTGTGCAGGTTACAGATGAACAGATGACTAAATGTTCCACATAGATAGGTGACTTGTAGACTAAACTCTACTACAACAGCAAAGCCAACAGTTTTCACATTTCACAATGGGTTATCTGGGAGTTAACTGTAGCAGGACTCTACAATGTAGTAGTGAGATGTTAAAACGGTGTGCTTTTTGTCTTGTGTATGTGTGTGTATGTATCCCCCCATCCCACAAATGTATTCTCATCTGATCTTTACTTGTTTTGACCAAAATTCAAATGATCTGGACAGTCACAGTAGGTGAACCCCCCCCCCCCC
>OMKL01087305.1:0-10566 GCA_900302295.1 Parasudis fraserbrunneri | reverse complement strand
ATTAAGCTTTGCTTAATTGACTGAGATGTCCCATGTGGTTTCAGGAGCCCCAATGATCCCAGTGCACATGGGCATCATGACACCCACTCCTACGGTCCTAGTGCAGACGTCTGTGCCGGTGGTCAGCAAGCCTGCAGCCCCCAGGAAGGAGCCCCTTCTTGTTCGACCTAAAGAAAATGATGAGAACAGCGGCCCTACCACAACAGTGTTTGTGGGTAACATATCAGAGAGGGCCTCGGATATGCTCATCAGACAGCTGCTGGCGGTAAGAGACGGCGGGGAAAATGGGGCTGGGTGATGTGACCAAAATATCATATCATGATATTTTTCGGAGTTTTGATGGTATAACAGTATGTAATGGTGTCATTTTCCAGTCCAAATTACAATGTGATGTGACATCTTTTTTTATGTCTTTATCTTGTAATTCATTTGTCATGGTCCTGTTACATTCAAAATGGTGTATTTTCTTTTACTTTTTAATACTGCTGCAAGGAATCTTTTTTCTTAAGATTAACTTAAAAATGTACAGCATGAACATATATAATTTTTTTTAATTAAATGTATATATTGTGGATGACGGTACAGCAGAAATCCATATCTTTGTATGGATATATGATGGTATACCTTCATATTCGGTATACCTTCCAGCCTTAGGGGAAAAGTATAAAGACTGTACAGATTTGTACAGGCGCTTTACCTAATGTGCATATTTACACCACTTCTGCTTGAGTTATTAGTTGATTTTTATCCCCCTCTCTAGAAATGTGGTATTGTGCTAAGCTGGAAGAGAGTCCAAGGAGCCTCTGGAAAACTTCAAGGTAATGGCACAAAAAGAAGGCTAAAAATTTTTCTCCATCCCAGCTATGACATCTAGCTATGGTTGGGGCGATATGGTCAAAAGATTATATCACAATATTTTCTTAGTTTTGACGGTATAACAGTATTTTTCCAGTACAAATTGCAATGTGATAAGACATACTTTTTATGTCATTATATTGTAATATTCATTCAAAATGATCTATTTTCTTTAATCTTTTTTCAATACTGCTGCAAGGAACAATTTTTTGATTCAAGTAGAAATATACAGTATGTATATATCATGGATGATGGTATAGGAAAAATCCATACTTTTGCTTGAATCCATGACGGTACACCTTTATAGTCAGTATACCTACCAGCCCCACTTCAAGCATAGCTAACATGAGCAAATAGCAGGTGTACCAAGTGGACTGAAGACGCTGTTCCTCATTGCTCCGGTCAACAGCAGTTATGACTTATGCACTGACTTAACTCCATATCTGTGTCCACGATGACGTCTGTTGCAGCCTTTGGGTTTTGTGAATATAAGGAGCCAGATTCCACACTGCGAGCCCTGCGGCTCCTGCATGAGCTGCCAATCGGAGAGAAAAAATTGCTCGTGAAGGTCGACGCCAAGACCAAAGCCCAGCTGGAGGAGTGGAAGGCCAAGAAGAAGAGAAGTAATGGGGTAAGAAACAGTTACAGGGGGCTGGAGGGAGAAGATGAGCAGTTTGCTTTAAGACTGAGAAATTGAACGACTAGATCTTAAAACCAGGCCTGTTTTTCTGCTGTTTTAGCAGAAAGAGGCGAAGGATGGAGGAGAGGAAGAGGAAGAGATACTGGATGAGGAAACCAAGAAGAAGGATCAGATTGTCAAGGGTGCCATCGATGGGTTGATGCGAGAACACGCCAGCGAGCTCACCGCTCCCTCACAGGACGAGGACTCCCATCGACGCAAGAAAAAGAAAGAGAAAAAAGAAGAGGTAAATGAACCTCTCCTTCAGATGCCCAGTTTGTGCTGTTCTCATCTTGTCACTTAAAGCCTCTATGTGTAGAATTTTCTTATATCATTATTTCACTTGTGAAATGCATTTTGATTGCTTGGTGTAATTACCACAGAAAAATCTTTTGAGCCCATTGCTGAGAAAATCAATGGCCTCTATGCACTGAATGCAATATTGTATGTGGTAGTGTTTCTAAAACATTTCTCATGAACCCATTTATTCCTGTCACAAAGAGGATGCTTTCAGTTACATCTGTCCTTGTGCATTAGTTTATATCCAAGCCAAATGAAGAAGCAAGACGAGAATTTTCTGTACTGACAACAAGGTATGCCAATGTGAAGGTGTATTTATGCAGTTTGAAAAACGTTAAGCAGTCCTACAGAATACCTGCAAAATCCTACCCGGAAACACTTTTTTGTTTTGAGGTAATCATACCAAGCTATCAAAATTTATTTGACACCGGTGTATCAATTTTAAAATTCCACATGAAGCTGCTTTAAGCTAGGAAATTAATGTTACGTTATTTTACAAACTATGAATTGTGTGTATTGTCCCTTTTTCACAGGAGGACATCAATGCCATCGATATGGAAGATGACAAAAGAGACCTGATTTCCAGAGAGATCAGTAAATTCAGAGATACTCACAAGGTACAGTAATTCATTAAATCTCATAATTGACATTGCAGGTTTTGGACAGCAGCCGCTTACATAGTTCACTCCAATAGTTTTACACATTTTAGTGGTAGCTGACACATACATCAGCCTTTTCTTGATCCCCATAAGATTCATACTGCGCTTCAAATTGGTTGCCATGAAGCAATTGGAAATCCTTGAAAATTTCACCCATCATTTGAATTCGTCCCATATTATTTTAATGTTTGATATGCTCTAAAACTATGACTAGGCCAATTATTAGTATTTTGTGTCACCTTTCTCAGCCTTGATTTGACACGTGTGACCACCTTAGTGAAGCTGTCTAGGTGTGACTATAGATCCATTATTCATTCATCACAAAAAGAATGCATGGAGACGATGTAAACTTACTTAAAAGCTAATCTATTCATTAAACCCCACCATTATGATAGTGATCATATGGTGACTAAAGCAAGATGAATCTCAGAGCTTTGGAAAAAGTTGCGAGGATAGGATGTAAGTATCATCCTTTACTTACTATATACATATAGTGGGCGTCCCCCTCTTGAGGACTTGTATGGGGGCAACTGCGCAGGCACTCTGGTATTTGTGTCTGGGGCATTTGGACCCCTCTGTTCAGCCAACCATTTGCGTGAGACACTCTACAGAGATTCTCACGGACATTATTTGCTTTCGGTGACAGCATTGGTGGTGTCCCATGCGCTGGAGGGCCCAGTGAACCTGTGCAAGTCCTTTATGAAATGATGTTCTATTTGAATGGTGTTTGTGTTTTTAAGCACTGAGACTGTCAATAACCACTGCAGTGATTTGGGCAGTAGCCTATAATTCTAGTGTGGGGGGGGGGCGCCCTGTCCACAGCAGAACAATGTGATCTGAAGACTAGCAAGGTGAGTGCCCTCTGTGTGTGTGTGTGTGTGTGTGTGTGTGTGTGTGTATGTCAGTGCTCAGTCTCTTGCCTCCAGCTCTCCACCAATGTCTTCCTTTCTCTCTGCCTCACTTGGCTCCTTCACCTTCCCTTCTCTGAGGTAGACAGGAACGCCTGTTGTATTTATTATAAGAAGGCTTGGAAGGGGAATGGAACAAATCGTTTTATGGTCTACAAGCAGCCAGCCATTCCACGTTCTCTGTTTACTTGCGCTATCGACAAGCTGACATCTAGACTACAGACAGGTACGTACAAAGAAGCAGAGCTGGACATAAAGTTGTATGATGGACATGAAGTCATGTGAAGACAACTACTCTACCTCAGGTACGTTAGTAAGAATAATCGACCAGTCCCCTCCCTCCCCATTACATCCAATTTAAATCATTTTGGCTCTTTTTTTATATATATAATTTATTTATTTATGATTTTTTTTTTCATATATATATAAATCTCTTAATGTCTCCCCTCACATTTCTCACATAATGTTTCTTGCCTTTAGCTGCATTAGACCCATGGCACTCCTGTTACGTTCCGGGAGACAGGTTACTGAAGTCTGTCTTGTTTCGTTCATGACTAGGCCCGCACAGAAACCGGGGACAAAAGATTCGGATGAAAAACCCACAGAGTTTGAAACGGAGTGGATAGTATTCTAAAACCACAAATTACCTAGTAGGATTAACTACTAGAATTCCACAGGTTTTCTTTTACAAAAAGTGACGGAGTCACTCAGATTATGTCTCAGATTATATTTGGGGCCCATTCAATAGTAAGTCTATCTTATCTTTACATTCACCCAGCAGTGGTGGGCCACCACAGCAAGAACATTACCACCGAAGCTAGATAAAATGGTAAATTAACAAAACATTATAATCCAGCTCAATTTCCCTCAAAAAACACAAACGGGCATAGGGCCCAGTACTTAGAAGTAGGCTAGTTCTTTAATCTTAATGAAGTATCCAAGCCCAAATGTTTTTTTGTGCTGCTACCTCCCCTAGGAGCAATAGGGACGGACACAGAACAAACACCAAAAATTGCCCCCTGCCACTTCTGCTACAAAACAAATAGAGGTAACATTGGTCTCACTGTTTATTTCATTGCAATCAAGCACGGTTCCCGGTTCATTCAGTTCCATGATGTTTATAACTATTCTATTAAGAGCACACTGTGTTTAGTGCCAAATAAGGGAGAGGTGCGCGCGCGCGTGTGTGCGCGTGTGTGCGTGTGTGTGCGTGTGTGTGCGTGTGCGTGCGTGTGCGTGTGTTAGAGTAATGAGCCACGAAGAACTGCCGAAGACTACTTGCAAGGGTAAGACAGCTTCTACAATTTCATTTATCTGCACAGAAATGTAACTGATGTTCATTGTATTGTGGTGGCTTTCATGTTTTAGAAATGTACCAAATAACATTGTACCAACTGAAAATAAGGTTGTTTTTTTATGATATTGCTTGAGCAAGACAGAATCCCATAACGTTTGTTTCCCTTGTATACCGTTTGACTTGCTTTTCCTCCCAGGCCTAACTTAAAAGGCTTGTAGGGGCAGCGAAGGGCTGAATCCGTAGCTCAACACCTGTAAGTCACAAACAACTAGTTTAACAAAAGGCCTGACACCTATTCTATTTGTTTTTGATGAGACAAGGACTCTTTATGGAGAGAAAAAGCATTGTCTTTCACAGCGCCTTTTTCTCGTTATGAATGCCTGATGTTGAAAATGTCCCAACAAATGTTTCTGACCGTTAAAGTGGTTTCCAGTGGTGTCTTTCCGGCTGATCTCTGCGCTATCCCCTTTGACACTTATTAAGTATTAAACAATTACTGGATCAACAGTAATATATTGGAGTCTAATATATTGCTCTAGATCCATGATGGAGCTGTCTCTTACCACAAGGGCCAACTTAATGATTCCTGTGGCCTATTCTTATTTACCGTGCTTTAGAATTCACACTTCACTCATCGGCTTTTTATAGTTAGTGTCAAAACCAGCCTACTCACTGACTAAAAATCCCCATAGCCTGGAAACCACTTAATCTGTGCACATTAGAGAACTGTCAGCGAAAAACACATTTTGCTGCTGAACCGTGCACACGGCCGGCCCGGCGCCCCAGATGAACCTCCCCTGTGTTTTCCCTCTGCAGAAACTGGAGGAGGAGAAGGACAAGAGGGAGAAGGAGCGTCTGGAGTTCGAGCGAGAGAGGAGGGAGCGGGAAAAGGAGCGGGAGCGGGAGAGAGAGCGCCGGGACCGCGAGCGGGAGAAAGAGCGCGAGAAGGAGAGGGAGCGGGAGCGGGAGAGGGAGCGGGAGCGGGACAAAGACCGCGACCGGGACCGGGACCGCAGGACGAAGGAGAGGGAGCGAGAGAGAGACTGGGACAGGGACAGGAGCCGCGACAGGAGCGTCGACCGCAGTCGATCCAGGTAGACGAGGAACACCCACCTCGAGTCTGGTGTGAAGCGAGGCCCCCCAGCCGGATTGGGTCGGGGAGTTATACGCTTATGTTTTTGCTTTTACAGAGAGAGGAGTCGTGACCGGGAAAAGGAGAAGAAGCGCGAGCAGGAGGACGAGGAGGAGGCGTACGAACGCAGGAAGCTGGAGAGGAAGCTGAGAGACAAGGAGGCAGCCTATCAGGAGGTACTTCCTGTTTACAATCTAGGCCTCGCAATTGTAGAAATATTGAATTGACATAGTTCATATCAATTTTATAGCATGATGTGATAGAATATGTTAGCAGTTGATTGTTGCTCACGTGAGTTCTGATTGCAGCGTCTGAAAAACTGGGAGATCAGAGAGAAGAAGAAGGCTCGAGATTACACTAAGGAGGCCGAGAGGGAAGATGAGCGTCGGCGAGAAATGGTAGGAGGAAATGGAAAGCTGCCGGTGTATGGGCACGAATCTTTCCTAGGTACCTTTTTAAAAATGGTGGTCCATAGAAGCCACACAAGACGTTTAGTGAGAATCAAGTGAGCTGCCTTGTAGGAGTGAGGGGAGGGGGGGGGGTTATCATATTGATAACATCAGTAGGATGTCGCCAAATGACAGCACATTTCAAATTTCATCATGATTGGACAAGCTGTTGAAGAGTAGTTTGTGTTTTTAGTTTTGTTAGAATAGCATCACCATGAGGTAAAATGACTCAACATTTCACAGACAAAGCTTTCGCAGGTATCACTTCCTGTTTACCATGTGTTTTCCAAAATTCAGTTGGATCTGGAAGTCATATGGTATGGTCTATCAACTATCTAAATTATACATTTAAAGGACCATACCAGTCTAAATATGAGTTTTAGCCAGATTACTAATCGGCACACATAAGCCATGACTATTTTCATGAGTGTAGCTTACTTTTTAGATTTCATTTTTTTTGCTTTGTTTACGTTTTTTAGAAATGCAAACATTATTTTTGTCCCTCTCTCTCTTTGCGTGTACTTACATATTTATGTTCAAAAACTCACAGCTTTCCATAGGTCCTTTCTGCGTATCAATTTCTTTGATAAGAGGCTGCCTTTGTTGGCACAACCAGGAGATGGATTTAAAGGGGCAGTTCACCCCAAAATATATATATATATATATATATATTTTCACCTTTACCCAGAGTGCTATTTATGGGGGTGTAGTTTGGTAGAAAATAGTTCCTACACGAAACTGCTCACAACAAGGTCTGGGGATTATCAAGAGTAAGGGGGTCATGATTTCTGGAAAGGGCCATTGCTTTAGATTTTTTTCAAATTTATTTTTTTGGTGCTTTGAGGGCCACAAGCAGAGTGCCATTCAGCTCAATTGTATTGGGGTGACGGCAGATATCTCTACAGCAGATATCTCAAAAACGAAGCAAATCACACCAAAACGATCTGGATGGATAGATGTCACTCTGGGTAAGGGGGGGAAATATGTTTGTTTGTTTGTTTATCAATCACCGTACTGGTATGGTCCTTAAGAGATGTTGGTCCTTAGATCTCACTTCCTGAAGCCTGCCACTTCAGTCTGTTTAACAGTTTCACTATAGAACCATCAAATCGTTTGCAAATCAGACTATATATTTGATTAGAAGCCTACATGCATCCAGTGTATTTCATTAGAGAGCACTGCTAAATGTAGGTGTTATTGTGTTCACATGAGCGAGCCTTTCATCAAAGTCAAAATTGTATTTGTCACATACACATTATACATGTACAGTGGCAGTGAAATGCTTCCTCTGCAAGCCCTCCGTAGACTGTGTGCATCAATAAAAGAACTCAGTAAAACTCATTAAACAATAAAACTCTGTAAAAAGAACCCTCTGTATTTTGCATTGATATGAACGGGTGGAAGAGTTTCACAAACCACATTAAACAAGTTTATTGTGATCATCTCAGGAGGTTCCTGACAGACTGATGTGATAAATATGTCTGAATGGTCCTGCAGGTTAAAGAAGGCAAGCGGCTGAAGGAGTTCCTAGAGGACTATGACGATGACAGAGACGACCCCAAATACTACAGGTGACAGAAACTACATAAAGCACAGTGCAGTCATGAAGAAGACCATAATAGATTCTCCGGTGCAGGCTTTCCCAGCCTTGGGGTTCGGGATATTGTAAGATCAGCGGGTACAAATTTACAGAGTAGTCTCTCACCGGGTGTGCGGTCTTGATTAGTACGGTATTAGAAGAGGATAACGGCACTCACTGAACATCCATCAATATCTTTAATGCATAGGCAGCATACAGAGTGTCCCCTGATATTAAGTCGCCAATATAACTGAAATGAGGGTAATATAACATATGGTTCTCATTTTGAAATTAAAAACCAAATCCTGCCAATGGCTTTTGAACTGTACAGAAGCCACTGTGAAAGCCATACAGTCTTACTAGCCTATGGGATGGGGGTTCACCTTTCTGAAAAGGTTGGGAACCACTGCTCTAGTGTACAAAAAAAGAAAAAGATTTTCAGTATCGGATGCAATGTTGCAGTCACGGCCATTGTTCCTGTAGCCTGTTATTCTCTGTGTGACCCCTAGGGGCAGTGCGCTGCAGAAGCGCCTCAGAGACCGAGAGAAGGAGATGGAGGTGGACGAGCGTGACAGGAAGAGGGAGAAGGAGGAGCTGGAGGAGATCAGACAGAGGCTGCTGGCGGAGGGACACCCAGACCCCGACGCAGAGCTACGCAGGGTATGTGTGTCTGTGTGGATGCTGGTGTCAAGTGTGCGGTGAGCGAGTAACTGTTACGGCTTCTTTTGTCAGTTTGAAGGTCACCTCATCATCTGATCCCCACTGCATCTCTGTGTGCCTCTGCATGATCATTTCTGTCCATCTGTTGACCTTCTGTTCCATACGATTGGTTGTTATTTTCTGTATTTCTGCCTCGCATTGGTGCAGATGGAGGAGGAGGAGGAGCGACTGCGGCAGCCGCCTGTCATCCAGGAGCCGGAGCCCGAGGAGCCGCGAGAGAGACACAAGAGCTCCCGAGACCACCGGGACCGCCGTGTGGACAGGGACAGGGACAGGGACAGGGACAGAGAAAGAGGAGAGTCCCGCTCGCATCACGCGCCCTCAGACAATGAAGTGGAAGAGGGTGAGGAGGAGGATTATGACGATGATGAAGATAATCCAGATTCCAAGCCCTGCCTGAAGCCCACCCTGCGGCCCATCACAGCAGCCCCCTCCGTGTCGTCAGCCAGCGACAACGCGTCCCCCAACACACCCGGGGATGAGTCTCCCTGCGGCATCATCATCCCCCACGAGAACTCTCCTCCTGAGGCACCTCCCCAGGAGGAACACAGACCCAAGATCGGCCTGAGCCTCAAACTGGGTAAGTTGATAATGGGAGAGGGGAAGATACGATAAGGTCCTTTTAAAATAAAAAAAATAGAATGATATACCTGTAGCATTGACGAGACATATGTTGCCATGCCAACCACCAGGGCATGTCAGATATAACAGTTGATTGTCAACTAGTCGCTGACCTATATAGGTTCTTCCTTCTTCTGCGATTTCTCCACTGCTACTGTTCTCTGTCGCCCTCCCTAGGTGCCACAAGCAGCCCCAGCCAGCCCAACGTGGCTAAGAGGAAGAAGCTGACGGTAGACAGCGTCTTCAACAAGTTCGACGAGGAGGAGGCCGACGAGCTGCCCCGCAAGCGGAAGCTGGTGCCTCTGGACTACGACGACGACAAGAGCCTGGGGGTCGACGGGGCCGGGCTGGCTAACATCAAGGGCGCCAACACAGAGGAGAAACGCAAACACATCAAGAGCCTGATCGAGAAGATCCCCACAGCCAAGCCCGAGCTGTTCTCCTACCCGCTGGACTGGTCCATGGTGGACACGGTGAGGGTGGCTAGGAGGAGCGGGGGAAACTGGCATAGTGTAGGACAAGGGTATTCAATTGAAAGTTTAGAAGGTCCAGTCACAGATTTGTAAAGGTGTGGATTATCGAATTATAAAAAGGACTCCCGCACACATGCTTCTTAGGTTGTGATCACTTTGCTACAAAAGGTTTCGGTCCCTAAACCCGTTTTACCTGATGACGGTTGACGAACTGAAAGGTAATTTAATAAGGTGATCGCGAGGAAGAAGACTATGCGGGAGTCTATAGCCTACACTTTAGATATTTTCTCCTACACACCTGCCAATAGGAAACTCCAGGGCATTTATCTATCAAATATCTTAGAGAAGTAGTGCTCATCTGAGACGATGTGTGTCAAATGAGTAGGTCAAACTGGGGTGTATATGGTCATGTGACTCGAGCATTGATCCTAGATCAGTACTCCTACTCTCAGAATGTAAGTATGATAAATATGAGCCCCAGTGACCTTCCAAAGTAAGCGAAGGACTAGATAATCCACGTTGACTCATAATGTATTCAGTGTAATACTTTGATTGGACAGACACAACAAACTTGAAACTGGACTGAGGGGCATTGGCCTTGGGACAGATCGTCATGTGCCCCTTGTTGGCCCATGCCAGTGATCAGCACTCCTATTCTTAGAAGTGTGATACAGGCCCAGGTATTCAGGAGCCTCAACCGCCAGGTGGCAGGCATGGGAAATGGTCGACAAGCCGAGACTAAAACATCACCCGGTCTTTCTGTGTGTCCTACAGACGCTGATGGAGCGACGCGTTCGTCCCTGGATCAACAAGAAGATCATAGAGTACATTGGAGAGGAAGAGCCAACGTTAGTGGACTTTGTCTGCTCCAAGGTATGGATACACCATGTTGAC
>OMKL01087293.1:0-12422 GCA_900302295.1 Parasudis fraserbrunneri | reverse complement strand
CTTTATGCGTCGTCTTGTGATTTTTTTATTAAATAGAATATCAGTATGACTAATTCCCCCGGCCTAAATGCGGACTGGGACACAACATTATTGATAGGCTAGTGCATAAGTGGTCTCCCCTGCCCTGCCTCTAATGGCCTAATAATGCATTATACCAGTATCAGTGGGCCTGTGGCTTGCAGTGCTTATTGTCGTTATTGAAAACACCTGGGTGAACCATTCATCAAGGTTAAATCACAGGGGCCCATCCGTTCATTAGCCTGTCAGTAAACATCTTTATTTAGTTTCGCCAGGCGATGCCGTCCGACCGGAGGCTCCGGGGGCCCACTGTGCAGCTGGGGCTCACGCTAGCGGGAGCCAGAGCTAGCGAAAAATGAGGATCCGCCCGCGGTTTGGACCTCCGGCCGCCCGAGGGACCGCCTCCCTTGTCATACCGGACGGATGACGAAGGGGAACGGATTAGCCCGGCGGCTTCCCGGAACAGAGGCGATTTTTACCATAGCTCTGTGTTCACTGCGCATATTTATCTTTTTCTGATGATTGTCTGCGGGTTTAAGTAGGGGGAGAGGCCGAGAAGCTGCCGGGTGGCCTCCGAGAATTTGGAGGCTTTTTACTTCACGAGTGATAGACCTACGCACAAACAAGGAATGACAGGCTGGACTGAGCCAGTGGGCAGATGATTAACTAGGTGGCCCCAGTTTTTAGTCGAAGAGCAACTTGACAAATCATCAACGTATTGGCTGTATGAAACATTAACATTCATAATACTGGTAGGCTACTAAATGGCCCTGATTGGAAATAGAAAAATCTAGGCCTACTGCACTGGAAACACAGATAAGTAATAATCTACTTCAAGTAGTCAACACTTAAATTACTAAAATCACGAAACATTTTCAAAAATTTGTTTAAATGAAAGTTATATTAATTTAATAAACTCAGGTTAGATGTGTTTACTTAATTTATTAAAGATTTTACTCAGCTATGTGCATCATGCTGTAGGATTTGGTATCCTATATTTTGACATAACCGTATTTGGTGTGATGTATAGTACATACTGTATGTTTATGTGTATCATAAAAAAAAGACATATGTTGATTAATTAGACCCATGTTCTTTGGGTAAGTCAGTAAGCAGACCAAGCAGGCCACATGACACATTTGACAATTTTTTTTCATGACACAACACTCTTTTTCTTCCTTTTGTTAAAGGGCTAGTTCGGATTTTTGGACATTTAGTTGTATGAAATACTTGCCAGTAGTGTAGTGGATGCAAAGCTTTTAGTGTACTTACCGAGTCCCCTGCTCAGAGTTCTGGTTGGAGTTCTGGCCAGAGTTCTGGTTGGAGTTCTGGTCAGAGTTCTGGTCAGAGTTCTGGTTGGAGTTCTGGTCGGAGTTCTGGTTGGAGTTCTGGTCGGAGTTCTGGGTGGTTTCCAAGTGAACCGGAAAGTAAACAGGCCCTTGAAACCAAAACGTTTTAATCCACACCACAACATGCAGGCAAAAGGGTTACCTAATAAAAAAAATGGTGTATTAATACATGCTGGAGCCGTTTCACAGGTGACACGGTAATTAGCTGTTTCACAATTCTAGAGGACAATGATTTTGTGTTAGAAATAGGTAACCCTTTTGCCTGCATGTTGTAGTGTGGATTAAATCTTTTTGGTTTCAAGACCCCGTTTTCGCCGTTTATTGCCTGTCTAAACTGTCTAGAACTCTGACCACGGGACTCGGTAAGTAAGCTGATAGCTTTGCTTCGACCACACTACTGGCAAGTGTTTAATACAACATAGAGTCCAAAAATCCGAACTATCCCTTTAAGAAAATTTGTGTTATATTTATTTATTCATTTAATGACTTACTTATTTATTTTATTTCCTACACCCAGAGCCCCTTTGTTTGAAAAGGAGTGTTCACTTCAGAAATGACCATTCAGGTTAACAAGGCCTAGCAGTGATCTGGTTTGCTATGCTGTTTCACTGATTGCAAATGATGGCACATACTGTAATGTGACATCAATGACATCACTGGACACAGATTCCATACCTGCAGTACCACATGAGGAACAGGGGGCGCATTTTGTTTTCATTTTGTTTTCTTCTATGATGTTAGCTTAGCATTGTACATGGCTAGCTAGCTAAGATGCCCAGCCCAACGTTCGCTTGCTAACGTTAGCTCCTTTATCAACTATTTGGTGTCCCTGAACACTTCACTCAAACTTAAACAATGTGTGTTGTTTTGCAGGGACAACGCTAGGGAGACCAGGGCATAGGTCAGGGGTGACTGCTCGGCTCAATTCAGGAAAACTGTTTTCGGACAATCAACATTTTCAGTCAGAGCAGCAGGTAGATGGAGCTCGATCCCCACCCCCACATCAGAGAATGCGCAAGCTTCAGTATTTTTAAAACACCACTTAAAACATGGCTGAAGACAAACCAAGCATGTGATCACTGTTATAAACCTTTGTATGGAACCAACTGTTTTCCGACATGGAGAGTATGTAATATATATTTTGTATGCTGTTGTGTTGTGCATGACCCCTGTTAAATAAACGAATAAACCAAACAAAGCTTTACTCGCATCAGTTTGACAGTTGATAACAAGCAAAATTGGTGTGACCACATGTTTGGTCACAGCGCCGTTGGTATTTACAAAAACGAGACCATCTCTAAATGTAACCATGTCTATAGGCTACAGAGCATCCATAGCATTCTATTTCATATTCATTGTGAAGATATAGGCTACCTGTATGTGCTCCATCACGCCTGGAGAATTTCTTGCTCAAGAGCGAAGCTGCGTCTGTTCGCCTCCGTTTTGCGCCTTGCAAGTGACTTTGTCTGCATTCACGCTGCCTCTAAATTTCGTTCTGCGTTGTACTCGAACGTGCAGTTAGGCAAGCGTTACACAGACGGTTGCAGCTGCAGGTTGCAGATGATGATGTCATCTTCAAGTTACAGACAAGGCTCTTGTTAGCGAGCTGTTACACTATTCAGTGGCAGGCTACCACAGCATGAGCTAAATAAATGTTGTTTTTAATGATTTCTTTGCATTTTTATCAAGAACTGTAGCCATAGGACCCATGCGCTAGCACCAGATAATTTAGCGAATGAATTAGGCTCTATCCCAGAGGATTAATTGCATCTTTTGCTGCATTCTAACACAAATGCAACTTAATGTGGTTGGCCGTGACATTAACAATTTGATTCAAAGATAATTACAACAAATTATGGAGAGACATGGAAGGAAAAATAGCCCGTATAGCTGCAAAGACATTTCTCTTTTTCGGGGAAAAGGTCTCTTTAATTTTTATAAGAACACAACCCAATCTCTTCCCTATTGGATTTTAATCTAGAAAATGGGACAACAATCAAATGCTGCCGTCACTGGCTTTTGGGTGGTTTAAAGAATGATCCGGGGGACGTTTTAGTCAACTGGAATAAAAATGGTATGATGGTAAATAATTTGCTGAATGGCGGCCCAGTGGAAAAAAGAAATCACTGTTCAGCTGCTCCATTATTTTAGTTGAAGATGTTCATCACTTTATCACTTGGGCCACTCTAATGCAAATGCGAGTAGTAAGTCTAAACCAGGGCTTTTTTTTTTGTACTGTCTTTTTTCTTTTAATCATTCAGAACTTCTTTGACTCTCCTTTTTCTTTTTGTTCTCCTTGTATGGGGTTTCCATTAACGAATGACACTGAACACTGAACAACAGAAACAAATTAGGCAATTCAAAGATATACTCCATCCATTCAAACAAATACACTTCTCTTAACTTGTTCTCTTAATGCGTTCAACAGACAAGAACATGGCGTTGTTTATTTGTACTGTATGAACAGTCAACTAACTGCAACAAAATGAGGTGTTGGCAATTTATAACCTACCACTGTCTACATGTACCTTAAAGGGGAACGCCACCCAAATTAAGAATTCAAACATGTCATTGCCATGGCCCAGGAAAGTTCAATAAATATTTGTGAACATGAGCTACTCTCTCATGAAGCCAGACACCAGAGTAAGATTATCAAGATGGTGAAGGGATATGGTCTGGAGAGTGTCTCATTCTTCACTATTTTATACTGATTTCTGTAACAAGATTATTGTTATTCAAAAGCCTATTGGAACATTAGGTTCTGATATGATATTGATTGTTTGCATCATGCTGTTGTTTTTAATTCTGCTATGCACTGCTTTGCACTGCTATTGTATGTCTCTTACTGAATTTTATGCTGTGAAGCACTTTGAGCTGCAATTCTTGTATGAAAGGTGCTATACAAATAAAGTTTATTATTATTATTATTATTATATTGTATCCAATCCCAGCCATTGCTCAACCATTTGATCATTTGATCATTGACTGTGTTGGCCCTTTATCTCCCTCTAAGGCTGGAAGCAAGTATTTGTTAACAGTGATGTGTCAAACTACAAGGTATCCGACTGCCTATCCTCTTTGTTCCATTACTTAGGCTTTGTCTCAGTTCATTTCCATATTTGGCATTCCTAAAATCATCCAAAGTGATCAGGGTTAAAAATTCTCTGTTAAAACAGCTTTGTATTAAGCACAATCAAGCATTGGCATATCATGCGCAAAGTCAAGGGGCAATTGAGCAGTTCCATCAGTGGCTGAAGTCCCTCTTGCTTGCTTACTGTAGAGAGATGGGCAGTGACTGGAAAGAGTAGTTACCTTGGCTGATGTTAGCAGGTAGGGAGGTAACACAGGAAAGCACAGGGTTTAGCCCCAATGACCTTGTGTTTGGGCATATGATGCGTGGGCCTTTAGCTGTGTTGCATGATAACTGGCAAGCCTCAGAGCCTCCTCAAAAAATGTTTAACTATGTCAATGATTTCAGACAACAACTTTATGTGGCTGGGGAGATGACATAAGAATATATGTTGAAGAATAATAGTTGACATCTTTACAGAATCTTATCCCTCCTACCCATTTTAGGTTTTCCACTCCAAGCTAAGACTGGTCCATATACTGCCGTTCAGCAACTCACTGAACGAAATGATTTGATTGCAATTCCTTAGCGTCAGAAGTCTAATCAGCTTTGTCATGTTAATCTATTAAAACCCTACTATGTTCGTCCTTCTGGATCAGCTGAGCCAGGTACACAGGCATCCTTAGGGAATACAGTTATTTGTTCTCTGGTGGACACAGTTATAGTGGGCTCTGCTCCATCTATGATGGCAGCATCTGGGTGGTAGGGCATAGTGGCGCCTGATGAGTCTTTGTTACATGGCCGTTTGAAATGTCCACCTGTCCGAACCCAGGCGCACGGAGTTGGCTGAACTCATCAAGAGTTATACATGTCTATTTGGCGAGGCAATCAGACAGAATGGCATACAGGTGTGTGGGCTACCAGAGAGAATGTCGGGAGAGGGATCTTACTTGTTGTTGCAGCAGCAAGCGGAGGCCAGAGACGAGGCAAGCCGCAGGACCACACAGATTTTCCGCTACTCTGAGAGATGAGGGGAGCCAGAAGCACAGTGGCTTTGTACCCATTGAGGCATCTCACATATATCCTGGGTTGGTAGGCTGGAGCCTACTACCCAGGCAGACTGTAAGTAGCTTGTGTGGGTGGGGCATGAGTTGAGCTGGCTGCTGGTCCTGGCATTTCCCCAATAGAGACGAGTAGAGTGGCTTGATGGTTGCAGTGTGTGCTATAACCCTGGGCCAGCCAGTAGACTATCAGTTGTAGCTGCACACTGTGAACTATCCACTTGCCAGTGTTTGTATGGGTGTGCCTATAGACTGTCTATACTGGAGAGGCTGGGGGTACAAGCAAGCCTGGAGCGGCAACAGGGACTGCATCAGGATTTATCACTGATTTTTATGGACTTTCATGGACTTTGGTTCAAAGAGCAGAACTTTTGCACACCTGTAGATGGACAGGCACGTAGGAGAAGACCATGGGACCATGTAGAACAAAGAACTCCCACACGCTGTCCTCTTCACTTGCAATCAAAATAGATTTATTGTGTGGACTTTGGTGGTAACATAATTATGTTTGTTATTTTTTTGTAATAAAGATTGTTGTTTATTTTACTCCAGCCTCTATCTCCTATTTGGGTATCCTCTACCCCCAGTTAAAAGAACCCTTTTTATTGAGAACATTTTTCAGTTATTATGGGACTCTTTGCTATTAGGTGGTTTTGTCTAACCCTAACAAGGTCCCTTTACTCTGGGACTGACATATTCATGTATGCTTGACAATAATATTGCTGTTCCTGACAGTTGTAGTTGGGCTTCTCCATGCCTGTTAGTCGACAAAAAGGACAAAACCCACAGATTCTGTTCAGATTTTCGAAAATAGTGTCACAAAACCGGATTCATATCCATTGCCTTGCATTTGTCTTAGAGATCGCAAGAGTTTTCTGCATTTATCACTCTTTCTGGCCTGTACTGCTATACAGTTATGTCGTTTGGCTTACGTAATGATCCAGCAAAGTTTCAGCACCTTATTAATCGCATGGTTTCTGGTCTAGAGGGTTGCACAGTTAATTTAGATGACGCAGTTATCTATAGTGACACATGGGATCCCACACGGCACGCAAATGGGCACTGTTCGACTGTATGGCTGAGGAGCTTCTCACACTCAACCTCACCAAGTGTGAGTTGGCCAGGGCGATGGTGACATACCTTAGCAAGGTGGTCGGACAGGGCCAGGTGTGTCCTGTGTGCGCAAAAGTGTTGTCCATTTATCTGTACCCTCCGTCTATCACCAAAAAAGAGCTCATGCCCTTTTTAGGGCTGGTTGGTTATTACCGTGGTTTTTGTAGAAATGTCTCTGCTGTTGTGACTGCACTTACTGATTTGCTTAAGGGTAAGACAAAGCATGTGTGGTCTCCTGTTTATGAACAGGCTTTTGAAAATGTCAAGTCCTTATTGTGTTCCACTCCTGTTTTGGCTGCCCCATTCTGGGATAAGCCTTTTAAACTGTAGGTAGATACTAGTCAGATGGGTGCAGGCGCCGTGCTACTGAATGCATTGTCTCGTGCCTCTGCCCATGAATGTCAGTAATTGTGTTTTGCCATGTCCTCCATTTTCTGCTTTTGGGGGGGTGGCCTCCCACCCACTCCGTCTACTTCACACAAATCTCTCTTTCTCTCTCTCTCCCATACACATTTTGTTGGGAGTTTATCTTTTGTTTTCCATCCAACACCTCCATACCTTACACACATCCACTCACCTACACAATTTTTACAGACACACACCATTATAACTTTGTTCATCATGTTCATTTACCCTTTACTTACAATAAATCATACGTTGATCCTTGTATATCACTATTTTTTGTCCTTCCTCAGAGCGTGGTTATGACAGTGATCTCTGTAGAAGGAGGGATGGTTTTGATAGGTCAATGAAAAGGGCAGCACACTGTTTCTTTTGATCTATGGCAGAAATTATATAATTTATGACTAATGTTGTTACAGATATGGTATTGCATTTAGACCAGGGCTCAGTATAGAATGCTTTGAAAAAAAATTATTCCAGAATTTTAGACAGACAGGATAACTTAGAAATTGGCCGATAGTAACCTGAGCAGATATTCAAACACTAGGAACAATGCCAGATAAAACAGATTAAATATGTTATTTGCTCAACAATAATTGGGGTGGAGAGCCTTAGAAAAGAAGGGTCCAATTTATCCTCACCTGGTGGCGCCATTTTCATAAAACTAAAAACATTAACTACTCCTCAACCGTTTGCCTGATCATGACGATATTTGAAATTTGTTGTTACTTTGTGATATTCTAGCGTTGTGATACATACAACTATATGACCACCATTTACATTTCTCAAAAAAAGCTTTTGTTATCTACTCTTCCTAGGATGTTCACATGATTTTCAGTAAACCTGATGTGTGGTATCTAGTGACAACCATTTTTAAAAGTTGTATGAAGGCAGTTGGTAAGCCACAACAACAGTTTGACCAGATTAGGGGCATGGTCAAAAGGTGGGTTTAGGATTCGGGCTGTTTTGGGGATATACTCACTGTCGGGTTTATGTTTGCTAATGTTACTGTATTACTCTGCTGCAAGACATTCAAATTTGTGCAGCAACCGCGAGCACCAGGGAGATAATAACAACCAAACCCAACTGAATGCGGAAGTTTGAAGTGCAGGGCTTGTAGTAGAGTGCTAGCGCAAGTTAAACAACTCAGTGGTTTTCAGAAGGCTCTAACATATACCTAACAACTTTAAAACAACTTTCAAGTCTCATGTAGTATTTTCCACCCCTTTTCCGTATACACCAATGTCCACAAAATTAGTTAAAGACAGGCAATCTCTGGTAATGGCGAGAAGTCAATATTAGACTGGTATGGTCCCTTAAGTCTAAATAATATCCAGATTTGGCTTTCCAGAGAGTATGTACATTTATTCCTAAGTTGTCTAAAAGCAGTCCAGTGGGAAACATCCCCCGTGCATGATAGATAGACCTAGCTCTTTTCCTCTCCCTGAGCATAGTAGATAATAAAGAGGAAAACCAAGGACTTGATCAATCTTTTATTCTAAGCTTTTTGAAGCGTACATGTTTATCAGCGACTGAGAGGAAGGTCTTTCTAAAATGATTCAATGCCAATTCAACGTCTGGGATGTCAGACGCACGGTGAATATCACTATGATAGAAATAGTTTAGAAAGGCTTGATCATTAAGATTTCTTATATTTCTCTTAACAATGCTAGAATGTGTTCTCTTTAAAGATGTTTCATTTCATTTCAAAACTTTATTTAATCTCGAAAAGACACTGAGGTTACCCTCATTTACAGTGACATCGAGCTCAAAACAATCCCTGATAGGGATTTAGGGGCGACAATGGCTCAGGAGGTAGAGCCGTCGTCTGGTAATCTGAATGTTGCCGGTTTGATCCCCGACTCCTCCCAGCAGTGTGTCAAAGTGTTCTTGAGCAAGACTCTTAACCCCTAAATGCTCCCGACAAGCAGGTTGGCACCTTGCATGGTTTCCTCCGCTGTTGGTGTGTGAGTGGATGTGAGGCATAAGTTGTAAAGTGTTTTTGGATAAAAGTGCTATATAAATGCAGTCCATTTACCATTGATACATGCTACTGGGCAGTGATCACTATTACCTAAATCAAATGAACCATTCACAATAAATGTATAGCTCTTATTAACTAAAATTAAGTCAATTAGAGTAGACTTAGATATTTTTCAGATTTGGTCTTGTATGCTCAGTGATCAATTGATGTAAATTAAGATTGCCATAGACAAGCTTAAAATGATCTGAGGCACTAGGCAACCAATCAATATTGAAGTCACTCAGAATTATCAACTCTGAATCAACATACTGGGAAATTAGATCAGCCAATTTATCAATAGAGCTAGCAGCCTCTGAGGGGAGCCTATAGACACCAATTACAACAATATATTTATTAGGCGCTATATCTATCTTCAAGGCAATAAACTCAACACCCTTTGGTATAGTAACAGTATATAAACTTGAAAAAGAGAAACATGATTTCCATTTCTACCAATGCTAAATACATTTTAGTAGTTTTTAGGCACATCTGAATCAATGATACTTTTTTACAATGTTCATAAATTTGCAGTAGCCCTTTAGCCACAGATGAAGCTGACACAGCCGATTGAGCTTCATGTCTCCATAATTCACAGAGAAGAGCAGGGGAAGGGAAGGGTCTCAAACAGGAGAAGGAAGTATTTTTTCAACACCTGTGATTTATCTTGTTTTATGTCATTTGCTTCCACATAGATGACCACAGTCTTAATAGACTGATCCAACATACCCGATAACATATGATCCATCAGAAGCAAAAGGTCCTGGATAGCAGCGGGTCTCACCATCCTGAATGGAGATGTGCCGAACAAGAGAGTCACCTACCACCTATATGGGACGATTGGGGTAATCCGTGGGTATCGCCCCTTCCTTGGCCCAGGCTTGCTCATCCATAGTCAAGATGCCTCTGTTATAGGGAACTGTTTCGTCCAATTCTCCACACAGCACTTCAAATCTGTTTCTGTATAGGCTTGAGATTGGCTTCCAATTCACTGATCCTTAGAATATGGTGCAAGCGTCTGTCACACTTAATCAGGGAGGCCTGCCATGATGAGTATAAAGGGACTAAGTACTTTGCCACAAGGTACAAGTAGCCCCTGCGAGTTAGCCTAGCCACCAGGCTAAAGACTAACCTAGCTAGGCTAGCATGCTAACAAGCTTTCTGAGAGCAGGAATAAAGAGCAAATGCATGAACTAAGATCCGTCACATATTCACGTCACGTATATGACTAGTGCGCCACAAGGTTGCAAGGGGCTCTAAGGATGGCAATGTTGGTCAGTCACACTTAAGCATTAGGGTGGCATTAGGGTGCCATCTACCTTCGGTACCAAGCACTTGCAATGGGTGAACCATAAGTGAACTAGCAAGGTACAACTGTCTGAAGGTGATTTTTGCCTGTTTAATTTCAGAATATCGTTGGCGAATACTTGCACTCTCACCAGCAAACACTCACATTCACGTATGCGGACAGCTAGCAAACTAAATGGTAAATGGACTGCATTTATCCAAAGCACTTTACAACTTATGCCTCACATTCACCCATTCACTCATACATTTAAACACAGACGGCGGAGACAACCATGCAAGGTGCCAACCTGCTTGTCGGGAGCAGTTAGGGATTAAATGTCTTGCTCAAGGACACTTCGACATGCTGCCGGGAAGAGCCGGGGATCGAGCCGGGAACCTTCAGATTACCAGACAATGGCTCCACCTCCTGAGCCACTGTTCGCCCCTTAAAATGTAAAAACTAGCAAGGTACAAAGCAAACTAGCAAGGTACAAAGCGAACAAGCAAAGTACAACTGTCTGAAGGTGATTTTTGCCCGTTACATTTAAGAATAACGCTGGCAAACACTCACTCTCACATGCAGACAGCTGGTGAACTAGCAAGGCAATCTGAAGGTGATTTTTCAGATTTTTGTCAAGCAACTTTTGCCTTGCTGGCAAACACTCTCACTGTTGTATGTGGACACTTGCATAAGAAGCTGTCATAAACACAACCTTTGTCATGAAACAAAACAAAACTTGTCTTAACGTTACCCGATTGTAGTCATGTTAGCGTTTTCCTGTGAGCAGCCTGTAACAAATCCATCCAAATCCTTGACAACAGTGGCAATTGAAATAAATCCATATTTTACTCTTCTTGCTCACTATAACAGGCTAACATTACCTGACAATATTTTCACCACTGTTGAGTGTCTGCCTGCTTGCAATGACAGTATCCTTATCACATTAGCCTTTTCCCAGGGACCAGCAAAATAAACGGTGCCAGCCTCTGTCGCTTCAACTGGCAGGGACACGGACAGTCATACGGCGATAGGTTGTGCTAAATACAATCACTTAGTGCCACCTTGTGGCAACAGATGCACACTAGCAGCTTGGGTGTAAGGAGCAGCCTTTCTATATAATTGTATGGGAACTGCACAGCCGCTCACAGGGCCTTTAGACTCTTAATCTTGTTGTATTTTTTTTTTATTTTTTTTTTTGCCAAAAGCACTGAAAAGTGCGGCCTTTATTACTGCAAGGATTAAATTTGTGTTCACACAACTGTGAATAATAAAGTTGTTGAGGGCAGTTTACAGTAAATCTTTATGCAATGG
Source organism: Parasudis fraserbrunneri (assembly GCA_900302295.1). Taxonomy (NCBI): domain Eukaryota; kingdom Metazoa; phylum Chordata; class Actinopteri; order Aulopiformes; family Chlorophthalmidae; genus Parasudis; species Parasudis fraserbrunneri. The sequence continues at coordinate 790 of OMKL01087293.1, read as the reverse complement.
CTGATATCCAATTAGTGGTGAGCGAGCAAGAACTTTGCCTAATGGCTGACCCAGTCAGTTATTCACATTCATCGTACCAGCTGTGTGTCACCTACTGATCCTCCTGGCAGAATTGGTATTCATAATTTTTCCCATGGTTTATGGATAAGAAGATGCAGGCTTGACTCAAATAAAACCACACTGTAAACTTGGAATTTTAATTACATCAACCATCAACAATTAGTATATCACACTTGTGGACAACTACCAAAAAGTTGTCAAAGAATCTTAAACCAAAAATAAAAATCATATATATATGTGTGTGTGTGTGTGTGTGTGTGTGTGTGTTTGTGTTTAATATAATGTACTGGTAATGTATATCGTAACTGTTATTTTTCATTAATGAAACAATTTTTTTACATAGAGGAGATGGTCAAAGATTAATAAAAGCAAAATCATTAAGTTTAATCATGTTTATTTTATAACATGTGAAGATAAAAACAGTTAACATTTATTGACAACATTCAGTTTTCAATTTCTACTCAGTCCAGTACACTGTACAAGAGAAACCAGCTGCTCCAGAGAGTAATGTGCTCTGATGGCAGGACACAGACAAGCCTCCAGTGGGAGGGAATGCAGTAGAGAGAGAGAGAGAGAAACCCAGTCTTATTTTTTGCATTATCTCCCCTCCAATTGGTTGACGCCTCTCTGCAAGCTGTCTGCAACGTAAGCGCTTAAGGTTCCATTAATGCCAGGTAGGGGTGTCAAATAGAGGGAGTATATGTGAGGGTATGTGTTGGGGTGGTGGTGG
>OMKL01087266.1:0-10515 GCA_900302295.1 Parasudis fraserbrunneri | reverse complement strand
CCCCAAAAAAAAAGTGTGCTAGTGCTTTATAGGTGCTCAGAAGGGTGTACAGTTGTGTCTGGATGACAAATCAGCAGCAGCTCGGCCAACTGTCCGAATGCACGGATACATTCCGACCAACGAACCCTCAGAATACAGCACCTTTCTTCCAAGCAGCTAATAATAATGAAAAGGGAATAAAAAGGGACATAGAGGAGTGTGTACCTCGGGGCTCTGAGGGCGTAGCCCCACAGTCCAGTCTCATGACTATGGGAGCGAAGGCCATGTATCCCTCCACACAATGCTTCCTCACCGTGTCCACGATGGAGGAGGGGAAGTGGATGTGCAAGTCACACAGAAACACTATGCTGTGGTCATCCTGAGGGAGACACATTTAAGAAACACACACCGTATTACATATGTGCATTTGTTTGTGTTCAGCGACTCTGATGTTTGGCTTTTTACCGCCGGGGTAGGGGTGACACTGTACTTACGCTAATGAGATCGATGCCTGCCTGCAGACCAGCAGAGCGCTCGAAGTTTCCATTCAGCTTCACGTACTGGTATCTGACACAAACACACACAAACACGTTCAGCTTCACGAGTAGGTATTCCAGATAAGAAGTGTCATGAAGAAAACTACCGACCCCAATGTACCTGAGGAGTGTAGAGGACTGTAGAGCCTTTTCCACGTCCATATCAACGCTGTTGTAGTCGGTGATGATGAGGTTGAAGTTGGGGTCTCCCGTGTTTCGGTACAAGGTCTCCATGTCCACAATGAGCTGTTGCACCCAGCGAGCCTGGTTCTTAACTGAGAAACACGAGCGTGTGGGTGGGTGGCGAATGCATTTAAATGTGTTTTGGACATGGTTGACATGAAGAATTTGCATGTGTGTGTGTGTTAGTGTGCGTTTACCTGGTACTATGAAGTGGACGGTGGCAGTGGGGTTCCAGTGAAAGCCAACAGGGTTACACAGCACCAGTTCAGGGGCGTGCCGCTGGAACGGAAGGCCGATCGAGCGTGGCCGTTTGTGGCGAATCAGAGCGTAGATGTAGTGCGACAGGCGGAGGAGCTGGCCATTCACATCCTTCAGCTCCAGCTCTAGGAGGTACCGGCTGCCCTGGACCCCGTCCGATCGCTTCTCCACATTGACAACACGGACAAGTGTGAACCGTCTAGGGAGGGGGAGGGGCCAGATACAGGTGAGACAATTATACACTCTAGTCTACGCACATGATCCAGCTTGATATTTGAGTACATTGGATATTACTGGGAACTCTTTTATACACGCTTTCCAGTTATGTCAAGTCAAGTCAAAACTCACACTTACCCGTGGTGCTTGTGGTTGAGTTTATCCATGAAAGACTTGACGATGGGCTGAGCATCGCTAGGGCGGAGGACGAGGTTGCCAGAGACATTACAGCGCAGGTCTATCCAATCCGATCGAAGCGCCTGGAGGTCTAGCTGGTTGACCTGGAAGGTCTGGCTCCAGTTGACCTCGGGGTCAAACACTGGCGCAGGGTGCAGGTCATAGTTCAGTTCATCCTCATCGCCACCCTCAGAGTCTCCCCCCGGTCCCCACAATGAGTCATTGTCTCCTCTTCTCTCAGCTCCTCTGTCCACTTCCCCTTCATCCCCTCCTTCCTCCTCCTCCTCCTCTCCCCTCGCATCTAGCCATCCTCTGTCCCTCCTGGCTCCGGCGGTTGTCCATGTTCTACGGATAGAGTTGTCCATGTCCTGTGGTAGAGGTACGTTTAACTCCATCTCCCTCTTTCGGAGACTCTCGTGGGTGACCGTGTGCCTCTGGTTCAACCTCACTACGGGGGCTCTGACGTCGGGCAGAGGAGTTCTGGAGTGCTCGGTGGCCGCTGGCTGTAGCTCCATAGCACGGTTCACATAGCGCCTCCTCTGGGCCACTATGGACTGCTCAGGCACAGAGGCATTCCTGTCCAGATGTTTAGGCTCTTTGAGGCTCTGTGCCCGGTTGGCCTCGCTCCTTTTAACAGGGTTCGGGGCACGGTGACGTCCAGGATCCACCAGGGGGCGCTGTGATGGGTCCGCTGATCTCACTCGCAGTGGCTCCCTCCCTTCTGGTTTGGGTTGGTCTCTCTCCAAAGCCGTTAGCTGGTGTTTCTGTTCTGGTCTGACATCATTGGTCTCTACTGGTTTGAGCTTTTGTCTCTTGGGAGGTCTTGGCCTTGCTGTTGGTTTTACCCGTTCTGCTGGTTTCAGCTCTACCTGCTTCTGTTCCTGGAGTGTGTGTGGTTTTCGGGAGACTGAGAGTGCTGGCTTTGGCTGCTTTACTGCATTGGGTTTCTTAAGCTCGTGCTCTGCTAGTCTTAGCTGCTCTGTTGGTCTCTGTGAGACGACTCCTTTCTGTCTGTCCTGTTCCGTCTGTCTCTGTGAGACAACTCCTTTCTGTCTGTCCTGTTCTGCCCGTCTCTGTGGGACAACTCCTTTCTGCACACCGGCCACTCGCCTTCTCCTCCTGTATGTGTGTGGGCCCGTGTCAGATGAGTTCTTGAGTGTGTCTTCAGCTTTCCTAGTGTCTATGGAGAAAAGTTTGCGTTTGCGTCTCTGTGCATAATCATCATAGTCATCGCCGTAGTCTGGCAGGAGGGCATTATCCACCTTCCGTTTCTGCTGCTTGACTCCGCCCACTCTGGGAGGGGCCTCTTCGTATTCCCGCTCCTCATCCATAAGTACATCATGCCGTCGGAAGTCAAAATCTAACGAGAGAGGGAGAGAGATAGAGACAGAGAGCCGCACATCAACACAATCATCAAAAAGGCCCAGCAGAGGATGTACTTTCTACACCAGCTCAGCAAGTACAACCTGCCTCAGGAGCTGCTGATCCAGTTTTACACTGCTGTCATCGAGTCTGCTCTGTGTACATCCATCACTGTCTGGTGTGGATCAGCCACCAAACAAGACAGGAACAGACTACAACGGACAGTCAGGTCTGCTAGAAAGATTATCGGCTAACCTGCCCACCATCAAGGAACTTCTCCAGAGTCAGGAAACTCACTATTGACCCCTTCCACCTGGGACATAATCTGTTCCAACTTCTCCCATCTGGTAGGCGCTACAGATCATTGTACACCAAAACCACCAGACACAGGAACAGTTTATTTCCCCTCGCCTTCACAGTTATGAACAGTTAACTCGTGGTGACTCTACAATAGCCACTGAACACTCCAACACCACCGTACCTCTCTAAAGTGCAATACTCTAAAATGCAATTTATTTCACTACTGTATATATGAACAGGCTGTACGTACTGCACAGAGTCCACTGACTACATGTACATAAAGCAACAATATTTTTTATTTATTATTTTTGGCTACCAGCCTATAATTATCTCTTAATCACCTCTTGCACTATCTGTATCCTGTTTACTGCCACAGAAATGGGTCATGGTTAACTGTATATAGCTTAGAATAGATCTATAGCATAAATGCTATAGTATTCAATGTAAATGTATACATTCTTTGCTTTTGCTCTTTTTCTTTCTCATTGCGTCCCCCATAAGTACATGCGGAGATGTTATGCCTGGAGTCAAATTCCTTGTATGTGTACATACTTGGCAAATAAAGCTGATTCTGATTCTGATAGACAGAGAGAGAGAGAGAAAGAGAAAGAGACAGAGACAGACTTAATTAAAGGAACCTTGTGAAGTTGAGACACTGAAGTAGTGTGTGTGTGTGTGTGTGTGTGTGTGTGTGTGTGTGTGTTGTGTGTCGTCTACCTCCGGCTCTGTCCTCTCTCTCCTGTCCCTCTGGTCGATCCAGTCTCATGTACTTAGAGAAACCAAACCTGGAGATGGAGCACAGACAGAATGACATCACAAAATGGTTTAGAACAGAGTAGAGCATGTTGTATGTGCATTCTCCGACAAATCAAAGCCACCTGAAAATCTCTCTCCATCAATTTGAATTGGAGGGATAAAACATGGTAAGCCTACTTTTTGTTGTGCTGCAATGAGATAAGTGTAAGATTAAAATACAGGGCAACTTGGCTCTGCAGATAGATCTCCTTATAAAACAGTCTTTTAAGATATATTTGAAGGCATTTCTGCCTTATTAGACAGCGTAGAGTGACAGAAAATAAGGGAGACAGAGAGAGAAAGAGAGAAAGAGAGAAAGAGAAAGAGAAAGAGAGAGAGAGAGAGGGGGGGAGGGGTGGGGATAATATGCAACAAAGCCTGGGTTGGTTTCAAACACAGGATGTTCAACCTACATGCAACCTGTGTATTTCATTTGTGGGCACTGCGCTAAATCTAGCGTAGTTGTCTGAATGATGGCATGATATATGAGGGCCATTCTGTTGGCCTCGAGATTATAAAGCTAATCACTCACATTGGATGGATTCTAATCGAAGAGCTCTCCCTCACCCGCTTTCAAACAGCACTAGTTCCACCCTCTGCTGTGTGGGAGACCCTCGTTAGGTTTGAAGACAACACCCTCTATTGGTGATAATGGGAGTACCAGGACTACATCCCCACCATCAACCTCTGTATCTCACATGCACAGATATCGTGTAACAAGCCTATTCAACAGCTTCAGGACGGGGGCCAGGAACCACATAACAGAATGAAATCCGAGCTCCCTGTGCCACAGTATCTTATTTTAGAAATCAAACATGTTTTTCAACTTATAATATCTGCAGTCAGGTGGGACCAAGAATGGAGTTTGGTTCTGTCCAATGACTGATGGGCACGATATGTATCATTTCATAGAAATTGACTGTACAGGCAACTAACTCCTACAATGATGCATTCATCCATGATTGCTACAATGGCATGGGCAGTGGCCAATATGTTATTTAAGCTATTTGTTTACAGCTGTGAGGTAAACCAGCTAGCTGCATTTAGAAACATTCCTAAGTGAGACAGGATAAGATATTTCAGTTAGGATGTTTCTGCAATGGAGTCCCAGATTATAAAAATGTTAATTTATGCAGGGCTCCCCCATTTTCTACTTGTAATTTTAGATATATGCACATATGCTAGGGCAACTGCCCTGAGAATGTCAGACTCAGCAAAACATTTTGTTTATGATGAGATAATTAGGTTATAACATGTTACTATAACACAATATTTCGTTTACAAGTTCATAAGGAATGGAACAATGTTTTTCAAATTGTATTCTTTTAAAATAAAATAATTTTTTAATCATGATAATATTGAATCCTAAACAGTGTATCGAATCAAATCGTGTCCTGACTGTATCGTCACACCCCTCTTCCTTAAATTTAAATGAGTTTACATTGTGGATAAGCCACATTCAGCTAATTTGCATGTAAGATTTTGTTTGGCAAATGTTGCTATGCGTGTGACATCTTCTAGGGCATTTTGCTTTACTGGACAGTAGAGAGACGGGTAACATGAGGGATAGAGGGGGGATGACATGCAACGAAGGTCAAGAGTCCGGATTCGAACCCACTACTTTGCAGTTACACAGTACTGTATGTTCCTCAGCATGGTGAGCCACTAAAACACTCCGGATGACTGTGTTCATGGTATTCATATGGCTGGGAGGTATAAAGTCTATGAAGGTAGCATATACCATCATGAATCCATGCAAAGATATGGGTTCTTTCAATACCGTTGTCCACTATATATATACAGATCATAAAAATATATACATACTGTATATTTTTAAGTTAATCAAAAATATGTTCCTAGCAGCAGTATTAAAAAAAGGCAAAGGAAAAAACATTTTGACTTATAAAGCACCATGACAATTGTATTAAGGTAACGACAAAAAAAAAGACAGTCATGTCACAATGTAATTTGTACTAGAAAACTAAATATCGTCAACAACTGAAGTTACACTGTCAAACCTCAGAAAAATATTGTGATATCATATTTTGGCCATATTGCCTAGCCCTAGGTATTCATGTAAATATTTTTTTCCAACAAGCTTTGCATATTCGGTACATCAAAGTTGGTTTACAGTGTAACACTAGCCTATTAGAGATGGGAAACAAACGTGTCATAGATACTGAATCAGATAACCAAAGTCCTAGTGACTTGCTGAGTGGCCACCATATGCTCATTTTTGCACTTAACATAGACAACTGAATGCATGGAAATAATTGATGTTCCAGCTGCTCACCAAAAGAAATGTAAAGAAAAGTAGATAGCACTAATTGTTCAACTCAATGCTGAGCAGTCTTTTTTGTTGCATACGTTAACCTTCTTTAGAGAAGATAAGAGCATTTTGCTTGCTAGCTTGCCGATTTGCAGAGTGCTACAAGCTAGACTGCTTGTAGACTGCTGGTTGTGAGTGCCTACTCCCATTGGCTGATAGCACTCACAGGGCGGGACAAATAGGACAAAATTATTCCACTATCGGTGGCAAATTACACAAGGCCAGTTCTGGCTAATATACACATTTTTACCAAAAAGGAGTACATCAGACAAAGAAGTTAGAGTGTTATGTTGTTCACATTTAAAGACAGCAGAGGTCGATTACTCTCTTGTGATATATCACATTCACCCTCTAAGCAATTTGGATTCACTTAATAACTGCAAATACATGGGCTGTCCAAGAAATTTCAAGACGGAGTTACATGGTTCTTCAACGGTTCAATTACCGGTCGATCAAAGGGCTAATAAAAAATGACACAAGGGCTGAATTAGAATCGCAGGCTGCCAGTTGATCAGCCCTATGGAACACATCCCAATGTTAGTACAGCATGTTCTGCCCTGACCTCCCATTTCACTCACCTCTCCAAGTAGAAGGGGCTCTCGTGGTAGAAGCAGCTATTCTCCGTCTCCATGTGTGTGAGCCTTGTGTAGTCGTTGGGGTAGATGTATGACATGTGGACCTGGGGAGCAGAAATCTCATTTTAAGAATATATGTAATATGAGCTACAGATCCCCGTCCTCATGGCTTACACAGGTGTGCTTTGAACTGAGACAACAAGAGAACAAAGGACTGCAGAGTACACATTTATACTGCCCTTCCCTGGTGTACAGTCTAATGGTCACAAAGTACGCTACAAAGTGTGTGTGCGTGTGTGTGTGTGTGTACTTAGTTAACTATACTTCTGAGAACCAGCTCTTGACAAGCTTGAGAGTTACGTTGTTTTGCATTGGTTTTACACAACGAGGGGTTGACACAACACTGAGAAAATGTGAAATATGTACATAGTGCAGTTTCTGCAGTTCAACTGTGACAAGAACCCTCCCTATTGAAACACACCGTTCAGAATTGCAGCTATTATTAATGTAGTCTGTAGCCAGGCGTGTGCCTTGCAGTGTGTGCGTGTGAAAAACCTGTGTGTACAAAATGTCAACTTGCTTGTAAACGTTCTGGTTTTCCACCTAAATGGTTAACTAACATATGTTTCTGACAAAATTTTAGGTGAGAAATAGGATATGCAATTGCTGGATCTTAATTAATATTTGATCTGCAATGCCTAGTTTGATGGTTTGATCTGAATTTCGTGAGCCAGGCACATGCAGGAGTTCCTGTTTCAGTTTGTGCATGTGTCGTGCACACAGAAACAGCCCGTCAAGCACAGGACTGAAACAGAGTGTTATAGAGGCATGCTAGAATGCATTATCTGTGTGGTATTTTCAGCAAAAAACTTCAAAGACATGTTTGGAGACCTATGTTAACTTGTTGAAAAGGAGTAGAATATGGGACCTTTAAGATCAAGTCAGGGCAAGGGTAAGGGTTAGGGTTAGGGATTTAGAAGTGTCATACAGATTAATAAGTGGTGTACTTACAAACTGCAGGCCCTGGTAGCGCAGCAGAGGGAAGCCTTTGATGATGTAGCTAGGTTTATAGGAGCAGTCAGGTAACACGCCCTGTAGGTATCTACTGTTTATCAAAGGCACTACACACACGCACGCACACACACGCACACACACAAAGTAGAATGAGTATGTATCTAAGCGAGCAGAGTAAGTTGCACACCTAGATAACTGGAAATCGAGCATTGTTCCCATCGTATGCGATAGTAGGCAATGAGCAATGATGATGTATGCGGTTTGTGTGTGCGTGTGTGTGTGTGTGTGTGTGTGTGTGTATATATGTGGTGTCTCACCCTGGTAGAAGGTGTCACGTGGGTCGTCTCGCAGCATGTCAGCTTTAAAGCTGGGCTGCTTGCTGGGAACGTGTGTGTGACTGGCAGCTGTCTGTGGTATGTGGGTCACATCACTCATCAAAAGGGCAGACTCATCTGGGGGAGGAAGCCATAACGCATCAGAAGGAGAGATGCTCTGTACCGGTTGAGTCAGCAGAGAGGCTTTAGCAGCTGCTGGTGGTTTTTGTGCTTTTGCATTTCACCGCTTGCACTGCACTATGACACGAGGCGTGGGACGTGCACACGACGCTACAAACCAGGGCTCGAAACTGGTCAGTGGAACGAAAACGAAAACCGATAAGAGAACAACATTTTTTATGAACGGCACTGAAAATGAGAATGTCATTGGAAATAGTGTTCCGGAACAAAAACATTATTTTGAAATCTTATAATAATGTGGCCTCGCCAGCCAGACTAATCTTGTGAAATCATAACAATCACAATGTGAAATCATGCAACATTCGTCTGGCTTGCAAAGCTGATTATACCTGTTTCTAATGTTCTTTTTTGTTCCCAAGCAAAATCAGATATTTATAGGATTTTCTTTTTTTTACTCCTTTGTTATTTCTGGATCTAAACAAGGCTATGTTGACTAGTGACGGCTTTTGGCTACTGAACAATTACCATTAATATTCGTTCAGTGGGCTGTGGTTCGGGTACCAATCTTGCTATTCAGGAGGCATCGTTTGTCCCATTTATGTTAATTTGTTCATTAAATCAACTTTTAACATTAGTCTCAATGTTTTGCGCTTCAATTCAAATCACTTCACACAGAGCATATGTGAAATATCTCACACATATTATATAAAGGTGTATTCGGAGCAAAGTGGGCAGGTTCTATGCCTCTTCTTACGATGTTTTCAACAGCCCTGCGACAACAGGACAAATTCCAGGTTAATGTACTTGGCGAATAAAGTTGATTCTGACTCTGACTTCTGAAACTGAAGAGGCGGCGTGATATCAAGTCCACAGTAACATTCCACTCCTCTGGCTTCTCAATCAGGGCCCGGCTACACCGATCCGTTGTGTCTGTCCGTCTGCGTCTGTTTTTAATTATTTTTCAATGAGGAGTATCCGTTTGTTGGGACAGGGCTGATGTCAGTCTCTGCCAGATTTGAGTCGGTTTTGACGGACAGAAAAGTTCGGCGAAGATGAGCTTTTGGAAGTGACGGAATGTGTCTGCATCCGTTAGCAAAGCTGCTGTTTCTGCAAACGCACGATTACAGGTTCTAATTTAAAAACAAACGTAACGGACAGAAATACCTTCCGTCTGTTTTCTCTCCGTTTTGTGTCGGATCAATGTAGGCGGGCCCTAAGGGGATCTACATTCCAGGACAATGACATATTGTATGATGGAGATTGTTGGAACAGTTCTCATCCCAATGGAGATTCAATCTCACTAATCTGTGATCCGTTTGCTGGTAATAAGGGGGTAGGGTGTGTGATAAGTGTTTGTGTGTACTCACTTGTGTAAAGGGAGATGTGGCTGGAACCAATGACCATGAACCTCAAACCCTCCTGGTTGAGCTGCCACTGTGGAAAAAACAAATACATATACACACATTTACCACTGTATATACATACACAAACTAAACATGACTGCACAAATGGAATAACTACATATGGAACATGACATGAGGAGTGGAGCGAGGGAGGACATTTAGGGGATGGGCATTTTGAGTAATTTAGATGTCGAGTACTCGAAAAATCCGTTTGAATGGCACTGAGCCAGAGCAAATCGTCATACAGCAGAGTCTGAAGTCTTCCAACAGAAAAGCTACAGCATATCGACAGTGCAACCACATGGGTTCAACTGTGTTATTTGGGTGAGGGATCTCTCTAACCTTAGAGAAAAATATTTTTTCTCGGGACAAAAGAAATAGCAATTTTGCTCATTTCTGTTCATGTTGCACTAGTCGAGTGGTAATAAAACGAGTACTCGATTACTCACGTCCATCCCTAGAAGAGAGGAGTGGAGAAAGAAGGGAGAAGAAAGAATGAAGGGCATAGCATTGGGACTAGACACTCACTGCCACTTCCACGTGGTCTGTTCCTCTGTCATTCTGCTTGTGGAGCACTTCAAAGAAATACCTCCTTTGGGAGGACAGCCTGACGGATAGTAAAATGACATCATCAGCAACACAATGACTTTTACAGTCGTGCTAAACCCTCCCTAGACTAGTCATTAAACACACCACACCTCACTCTGGCAAGAGACACCACAGCAGGGCTGGGATGTATACCGAATATGAAGGTATAACGTCATGGACACGATATAGTATGGATTTTTACTATATCGTCATCCACAATATATAGGATATCTTAAATACACAGACCATGGTTGATATGAGGTGTGTTTGTTTTACAAAGCTGAGGGAGTGTGAAAATATTTGAGGCAGAGACTTATATTTAACTGCAGTAGCTAGCTGTGGTGC
>OMKL01087247.1:2122-15236 GCA_900302295.1 Parasudis fraserbrunneri | reverse complement strand
GTGGTGACCCGACCTTACACCACTAGCGAAATAGGTCCTGACTGAACTGCGCCACCTTCTGTTTAATGAGTGGAAGGAACTCAATTGAGGAATAATCTCGGTTACTCAAAAACACAGGTTCAAAGTATCAGATGAGGCATGTATTTTATGAAAAATAATCTTTATTCCAGTGTACACATACAGTAAATTCCAAATATTTGTTGTGCCAATTAAAAATGAACTGAAGATACCGCACTGCCTGCCCTGGATAGCCGTGTGACCACCTCACCGCCTAGCCCCCGCCTCCAACCACGAGTGCCTGAAGGAGAGAGAGTGAAGTAGACAGGAGCAGAGAAATCCACACAGCACCCCAAATGGAAGGAATATCACACATGCAAAGCCAGATGTCACTGTAAACCAAATGGGTAGACTAGTGCAAAAATCAAATATTACAACACCACGCGTGCAGGAAACTCCCCCCAACCGACACACCGTAGCAGAGACCGCAGGCGAGAACGGGAGGGGGCACCCGACTTCCAAGGGCGCGTGACAGGAGGCACTGGACTAAGCACTAAAAACAGAATAGGCAGTTACATTATTCACATTATTCGCTACAGAATCACTTCACCCCAGACTGGGTGAAATACTGGGGTGTCACAACCTTAGTCCTTGTTCTATGCGTGGGGCTATTTAAATAGTAAAATGGGAAATAATCTTAATCACTCTCAGACAGACAAATTACTATAAAACAGTGAGTAACTAGAAAACAGTGGCCGATACCAACAGGGCTAGAACACGCCTAGTAGACTGCACACACCTTGGAGAGGAAAGTGACACATTAGTAACAGGCCGCAGATACAAGTGTGTAGACTTGAATATATCGGTTAATCACTCAGTCAATCTACATACTTCACAATGCCGTCTTTTACGCTTCAGCTTGCATTAATTCACTTGTGGGGTTCCAACATCTACAAAAATAAAACAATGAATCGTAAAACAATAAGTCACCCACAGCGCTATGGGGATGTGTATTAAAGAATAAAATAAAACGACTTAAAAAGAAACAGTTACCCTCAACAAGGTGGGATATTGTTGGACTCAATGGATATGATCAATGGTCAGCCAATTAACGGGTGCCTCCGTAACCTAAGAGCCGCCAGAAGTTAGACGGTACTACAAGTATTGTACACAATTCAAATAAGCAGGGTGGTATGGGCAGGACATACCTTAAACACTGTGCAAAAGAAGAACCCTTGAATGGGTTGCACGGATCCCAGTTTAACAGGTACCTCCAGATAAAATTATTTTATCTAGAGGGCCAGATAAAATTATATCATGACTCGGTGCAATAAGCAACTCAACGCCAACATAAAAGATCAAGCGTACCTCAGGAGAACAAACATGCCCAGACCCCAGCAGCAGCAGTGTTTGATCGCTCAAGTCAAAAGACAAAGGCTTTTAAAGAAAAAGCTCCCAGTTGCTCATTCACTCATCCATTCGCACCTGGAGATAATCTCACTAATCAGCGTAGTGGCAAGTGGATCAGTGGGCGTGTAAGTGAATGGATCACATGGTTACAATGTATGCAACTGAACTTAATGGTGCTACTAGTTGGAGTCACTACATACTGTTGTTTGCTTGCTTGCTAGCCACCAAATCAGCAGCCAACATTATCATGATTCAATGAGCTGACGATAACATTAACGTTAGGTAACGTTAACTATGAGGAGTCAAAATTCCACTCTTGAAAATTAAGTATCCCTTCCAGATTCAGCAGATTCAGGTAATTCCCTCTCTCCCTCACTCACAAACATAAGTTGTGGCATTAATGAGACAGCTACATTAATAGCAATGTTTCAGTTTCTCCTGTCTACTAATTCTGTCCTGATATAGCCAGATAATGCATCAGCTAGTATTTTTGTGAACTGGAAGTTCAATTCTACCTAAAGCCATGAACGATTAGGGTTGCGTGATTGTCCAGTCTAATTTTGTAATGAAATTGTAAAAAGTTTGGGCAGGAAATGCCTGTGAATGATGAAGCTGTATAGCTGGCGTTGTGCTGGTGACTGCCACGGAGGCCCAGCACATCTGTAAGAGTGTAGCTGCTGCCTCCGTAATGGGCCGTATACACTGGAGAAAGCATTTATCCTGCTACAGTTGGTCATACAGCCCTCTCATACTAATCTTATTCTCTCTCTCTCCTCTCTCCTCTCACCTCTCACCCTCAGGCTGCCATGGTGTCAGATTAGCATGCCAGAAAGCCACATTGGCAATGAACTTAATCAACACATATTAATTAGCCAGGCAATTTTTAGCCTCACGGCGGTGCGCCGAGTGACAAATGAAAAATGTTTTCAATGTAAAAATTTTGTCAGAAGGGCTTAGGAGAGGAGGAAAAATAAGATTATGGTAAATGGTTCACTTATGAACATCATTCATCTGCAAAGGATATATGTACAAGCTAGTTCATGATGCATTCAAGGTAAATGGCACTTTCAAGCTTGATGTTTATTGTTTTGTTTGAAGTGCGTGCACACGTACACACACATACATACATACTGAAACACTTTGACTTCAATGTGGTGTGACCGCTAGATTCAACCCTTTTACTAAGCCTGGAAAGCCCCTGGCGCTTTGCTTAATCCATAAGCAGAATTATGGGCCTTCATCAGTACAAATGGATTTGACTGGTGTTAGATAACTGACAGTTCCTCAATCAAGATCATTAGAAGGTTGGGCTTATTCAGCGTGGCTTTTATACAAGTCTGTAAATGCACACCGTATGCGTGCAAAGATGGATTAGCATGAATTATAAGTATTTTCGTAATGTACCAATGCGCTTTTCCTTCTATTTTCAGCTTTTGGAAACGCTAAAACGGTGCGAAACGACAACTCATCCAGATTTGTAAGTATTCTCTTTTAGCCTTGTCACTGACGGGTGATGTTTGTGGGTTGATTTGATGGCGGCTTTTGTTTGATGGGGATTACACACAGCTTGGACCTTTGATCTACAGCAGGCTTCGGCGTAATCAAACAAACCCCTCTGTTGTCCTCACACTCTCTTTTCTGAACCAGAGACATTTTATTTTATACATAATACCAGTGATGCACCCAAATCCTTTACTTAAAGGGGCACTTCACTGAAAAACGATGCTGATTTATTTTACACATAATCTCACATATTATGTACTGTAAACAGTTTTGCACACATTAATTTAGCTTGACAGTTATTGAGAGTTAATGAGTTTGAATATGTCCTCCAGTGATGTCATCGGAGGACACTGAATCCTTGTGTTGTGTTAATTACAGCTCAATTAAAGATGAGAAATACCCCAATGAAATTGTACTCTGGTAAAAGTTAAGGTCCTCCATTCAAAGTGCTACTCAAGGAAAAGTATTGAAGTGTGATTCTCTATTAAGTGGACTTAAGTGTCAATAGGAAAAGTACTCGTTCATGGCCCGATATGTCGGTATGAAGAATAATTCCATCTTTGATGCATGAACCTGAGCTAAAGGGCCCGGGCTAAGGGCCCGGCTACATTGATCCGATGTGTGGTGTGCTGGTGTGACCGTGCTGGTGATGTGTTTGGATTTGTATCCATTTTGACGGGCAGAAAAGTTTGGAGAGGATGAACTTTTGGAACTGATGGATAAGTCACCATCCATTAGCAAAGCTGTTGTTGCTGCAAACGCACAATTACGTTTTTTTTTATTTTTACTATTCCGTCGTCCACGATATATACATATCGTAAAAAATATATATACATACTGTATATGTTTACGTCAATCAAAAAAAGATTCCTTGCAGCAGTATTAAAAACGAGGAAGAAAATAGATCATTTTGAATTAACTAGGACCATGACAATTGTATTACAAGATAAAGACATAAAAAATATGTCATCACATTGTAATTTGTACTGGAAAACTACTGTATACTGTCAAATACCGTTATACTGTCAAAAGTCAGAAAAATATAATAATAAAATATTGTGATAGGATATTTTGGGCATAACGCCCAGCCCATGGCCTATATTGAGTGCACGTCTTGTATGCAGAACACTTTTATTTAAAGTAACTATTAGGCTTACTTGCAGATAATGAAGTAAAACATAGGATATTTCCTTTGAAATGCAGCTGAGAAAAAATACAAAAGTTAAGAAAAGTAAATTGCTCAAGTAAAGTAGAAATACCTTTTTTATGTATATATTATTTTTTTTTTTATACATAAGTACAGTTCTTGAGTGAAAGTACTTAGTTACGCTCCACTCCTGCCAAATACAATGAATGTACAGGAATTGGTCTCGATGGCAATGGCGCAGAGACATATCAGCAACTTCCAGTGTTCCGCGGTGTGAGAGATGCACATGATGGCACAACAGCACCTCACATACAGGGCAGTGTACAGGGACCGCACCACCAACAGTAGATGGCAGATAACATATCATTCGCCAGACATTTATTACTATGTACATCAAACAAGACTGGGGGAGACCATGCTAATCGCTTTCTCTACATTCACTACTACAGTGCATCAGTGTTACATCTTTGTACGGCATACTTTTTTTTTCTTAGCCTTGGTTTCAGAAAACTTCGAAAATCGATGATCACAAAAAAATAAAATAAAAAATAATTTCTATTTTAGGTTAGGGTGGGACCTGAGGTCTCCACTGAGGTTAGGGTTAAGGTAAGGGTTCGGTTTATAAACAACTTTTTAGGTGAAAATTATGATGAGATTATCCGTCGGTGCTGATTGGCCAAACTCGACAACCACACGGTGTGGAGAAGAAAGAAAAAAAAGACGCCTCTGTACTTCTTCCCTCGTCACCTCTCCTACATCTGTATTACTCCCTGAATAATGAGCTTACATCAGTCTGAGCTCTGACTCGCCATGTGGATCTTGGCGGAGGCCCTGTCCGGAGGCTGCGGTAGTTGCTCCCTCACTTTGCTGCACAGTTGGTTTAGCTGGAGCAGGCCCCTGTTCAGCGGCTGGGTGCGGCGTTGCCGTCATCCTACTTTCCTCCCTTCTTCCCCACGCCCCCGGCATCTGGATACATTAAGACTGTAAACCATGCACAGACACGTACACACACACACATGCACGCGTGCGCATTCATGGACACTCTCACAAAGTGGCACCAAGCACCTACACGTACACACACACACAGACGCACACACAAACAAATACACACAGATGCACGAATGCACGCTCACACATCACGCAGAGTAACACATGCCACAGGCACAAAGACACGCATGCACGTGCACACACACATGCATGCATTCACTCACTCACTCTCACATGTATGCACAATGTACACACAGAGACACACACACACAAAGTAACACTTAAGAACTACACAGCTATAGCACAGCACAGAGTATGAAACTCAAGCCAGCGGAACCGTTTTGCCATCCACCACCAGCTGTCTGGCGTTGGCTCCCTCCAGCAGATCACTGTGTTTTGAGGAAGCTCCTGTTCCTCTCATTGCCAAGATTTCCACTCCTGTCTTGCTTTCTCATGTAGCGATGATTCTGAGGAGCTATCAGTTCTGACACATAATCCACTCCAGGGCCTCACACTGCACAATTCATAGCCCCAGTATCAGTTAACAGATTACACATCATGCAAAGCAGTTGTGGAAATTACACTTTGAAATATACATGGTTCTTTGCTGTTACTTCTACTTTACGAGCAGATTGATTTGGTCTTTTCACAGGCTTTACTGTGCACAAATCTTTCACTAACTTGTTTGCCTTCCTCCTGGCGAAAGCAACATTCATTGTAGTAGGTGATTGGCTACTTCACACCTACCATTCATATCTAATTTGAGCCTGTCTCATTTCAGCTGGGTGGAGGAAATGTCATTCTGTCCCTCAACTTCACCCATTTTCCCACTGATTGGACAACTATATGATAGCCCAGTTCACGCGTCTTGTTTGTGTATTCAGCCCCCCAGAGAAAACTAAAATATGAAAGTCTGTATGAGAGCAAACCCAGTCTCTTCCCTCAGACCACCGGCTTCTTGTATAAATTCTGGCTCAGGCCGGCACCGTTTCATTTGTCAGCCCTGTATCTGTTAAGAGATTATACCTCATGCAAAGCTGTGTGTGAGAGGCGAGCGTGTAGGCCATGTCAGCAGCCAGTGACAGGGGATTTGACTGTGACCTCTGTTTCCTCCAACGCCCCTTTGACCTGCGTAATGCTGCTCATCAGCTGCAGATGGCGGCCAACTGCCCACACGGAACACATGCGTTCGGCTGTCACTTTTTCTCTCACCGCGGTCTTAGCCAACACAGGTTTTGTTGGGAAAATAATAAAATATTTTTGTCATGAGCTGATTTGGCCCTTTTTGTCCTTTTTTCGTTTGTTACAGTCGTGAGGAAAAACTTTCTTTTTTTTTCTTCTTCCTTTTATTTATTTATTTATTTTTATGTGGTCCTCTATGTTGCTGAGTAAGTTTCATGACTCTAGGGCCCCTGAAACCCATTCAAAAGTCACTGTATAATCGCCACCCCCCATCACACACACACAAAAATATGGTAATTGAAAGATAAGTCTGTTTAACTCAATTCTTGAAAGGCTGAAGTTTGGCAAAAGAAATTGTTTTCTCCAACAGAAGCAGAGATTCTTTCCCGATGTTATCACAGTATAACAGGCCTCCCCGGTCACACTATGGCACCCCTGACCCCACTTTTAACGTCACACGATGCTTAGCAACACCAGAACAAAACAAGACATCCATTTCCAGATCCTCACTTTTTAACCATGATCTATAGTTACACCACCTGGTACAATATTTCTCATATGTTGATTTATTTCATACATGGCCAACCACAAATTATTTGCCAAATGAACACAATAACTCTGCTCTTCTTGTGTTGCACTTTTCCATAGCTGACTATGTGTAGCTAAACCCACTACAGTGCCACCACCACAGAACCTGTGGGAAATACTTCCAGCTAATATCGTTAGTGCCAATTCACTTTCAATCTCTGATGATCTCTGTTTTCCCCTGCTTTCTCCCTTTTTACAGTGACACTCATGAACCTATGCCAAAAAAAAAACAGTCCAGTTCTGTGGCACAGTGCACTGGCTTACAGGCCATCATAGCAGAGGGTATTATAAGGGATTAGAAACTTCTGATCTGGTTATATTTAGGTAACCTTGGCATAAACCACTGGAGAAGCATCCTCCTCACGCCTCACCGCTGGACTCCACTTAGTCATAACTCATTCTTCCAGAGCAAGCACAGATGGATCACTGTGATGCTTCCCTCTGCGTAGGGCGACAGGGAGCCTTGTTGAGTTTGGCCTCAGTGCCCTCTCACCAGCAGAGCTTGGCCTGTTTCAGAGGAGCTGTCAGCTATAAATACGAGAGAGGGAGGGAAAAAAATCAAACAGTTTCAGAGACACAGGGCTCACTTGTTCTAACCTCCAGAAGGAACGAAATGGTTAGTTTTATTCTCTCAGCAGAGAGAGGGGAAAAAAAAGGTCATTTCCTCTACAGAAGCTCATTACTTCATAGCAATTCTATTTGTGATTGGCAGCAGGCTTTATGAACACATCTATTGCCTGGAGACTTGTGGAGAGTTGGAGAGAGGAACTTTATATTACTCTCTCCCTCCCAAGACTCATGTTTCCTTGAGGTTTACACAAAGAGGTCTAATATATATATCGGGTTTACACTGATGCTCTCGCCTGTGAACCCCTCCCCACCACATGAAAAAGGCCTTGGAAGCTTTGTCATCCAGGGCTGGGCCCTGTGCCCGATTAATCCCATCGGTCCTCATTATCTTATTTTGTCTGCATGTAAACCAGCCTCAAGGCTGGAGAAGGTCACTGGTGTGTTGAGATGAGCCACTTTCTCCTCTCTATGAATTCGGCATGTGATAATGAGGGTTTTTGGTTACAGGAAGTTGTGTTCTAAATGCTGTGTGTTCTGCCCCACAGGGGAAGTATATGGACATTGAGTTTGACTTCAAAGGAGACCCTCTTGGCGGAGTCATTAGCAACTGTGAGTATTATCAGGTGGAATGTTCCTTTCATAAAATGTGGGTATAATAAACCTTTTCCAACAACTTTCCTCCACGTAAGGGATTCTGTGAACACACACATTTTCTTTCTTTCTTTCTTTCTTTCTTTCTTTCTTTCTTTCTTTCTTTCTTTCTTTCTTTCTTTCTTTCTTTCTTTCTTTCTTTCTTTCTTTCTTTCTGTTATCTTCCACTGACACCTTTTGCTTAATGAAACATTAAACATGAAAAGGGGCCCTGTGTATTCCTTTTCAAATAGATGCCCAGCATCAGCAAAGTGTTTATTGAAGGCTATGCAAATCTCATTCTGCTTAGAAATCAACCCGTCTCCATATTTATTATGTGTAGGTAGGGAATTAGTGGTTTTGTGCTTGTTTGAGTTTACTGCTTTCCAGACATTCGCTGGGTCTGAGTGGGAGCTAGTAATTAGGTCTAAATAATAATTTTATTTGGCTTTTCAAATCAAAGTGCATTTATTTCTAAATTGTCTTAAATGATAGCCAGTGTAAAGGATTCCCTTGTGTCTGGCACTGAGACCAGGCGCTGTTCCTTTCCTTAAGCAAAGCTGACAACTTGTTTTTTTGTACAGTGCATGTTTATCCATGACTGAAAGGAAGGTTTTTATGAAAAGTCCAGTGCCATTTGAACATCAGGGAACCCCAGCGATCGGCCAGTAGGGAGCAGCCAGCTGAGGCCTATCCGACTCACACGCATGCATGCATACAGAGACACGCAGGGGAGAGAGAGAGAGAAGTATAACAAAAACACAACACAGCCTAACTAAGTAACCCAGGGCCATTACCTGGTAATAGATCTTGTTTGTTCCGGTGTTGCTTAGCATCATATGACACTCTCCAGAACTATATTTGTTGGTAGAATAAAATGTAAAATATAAATCATCCTTTTATGTCTTAAACAAGATGAAATGAAAATGCCTTTTTAACCCTTTTAGATCCATGCAGATGGAGAGTATAAGCTGCTCCCTCTCATGCGGTGTTACTTAAAGGTGCACCGGGCAGTTTTGGGGGGAAAAAATGAACCTCTGAAAAGTCAAAACAAAGTATGTTATGTCTTTAGTATTGAATACATAAAGTGTTACAAGAGAAAAACTGGATCCCTGGAGCACTGTTTGAAACTAGAAATGAGCTGTTTGGCTGCGCTGCACCCACCCTCCCACCAGCTTTACCACACAAAGAAGCATCTTCTGAAGCGCAGTGTTGGGTCACATTGTTTCAAAGGGTGATTCTTTGGATTTTTATCGAATAACTACTTCATGTGGAGGTAATTTTTTCTTCTCAAAACTACCCGGTGCAGCTTCAAGTAAGAGTGGTTGTAAACAGAGATGATGGCGCATCATGCCCTATATCCAGGGTTTTCCCCTGGAAAGTAGATGACAGAGGGGGCGAGCAGCAATGCAACATGTTACCATACCTGATATGGTATTTTGTTTAAATATCCCCTCCAGATGTCTTTTAAACCATAAAAAAATTCTGTATTGAATAACAACAACAAAGTGTTCACTAAACTACTGAAAATGGCTTAGCAGCATCTTTACACATTTACCCTCATTGAGAATGAAAGGATCTATGAATATGCCACTTGGCAACAAGCATACATTGATATTTACCACCTGCCAAGTCGGCAGCTTATATTCTTTGTCAATACCTACTCAGCTTTCAGTGTACGCTGAAGCTAAAGCTGTCAAGTTACCACATATTGGACCATGATGCAACTATTATACCAACCTATTATATGCAACTCAGATTTCAGGCAAGTACAGAAAAGCTCTCCCTCTTCAGGGGAAGAATGTGAAAAAGGCGCTGTGGTGACAAGTTCTTGCACAATTAACAATATGTATAGTCAAAGACATGTCTCCAAGAGGAGTTAACCATAAAAAACAACAGTGTGTTTTTGAGTGGAGAGGATCTTTAAAACTGCCATTGTCTTCTTCTGGGCATCAATGCCCTGATGACTGTTGTGTCGAAACATTAGCTTTAATAAATTATATTTGGCTCAAGGCTACGAGTGTGTGAGAACTTTCTTTCTCACTATTGCATTTTTATCATGGTCTGCACCTCCAACATTGGTGTGTGTCACCCTTTTAATTTTTTTCTTGTCGATAACTGCACCAATGTGACATCTATCATTGGAGCATTCAAGGAGGTGCGTTACAATGTAAACTTTTCAGTTTTTGGCAAGAGTAGTTTGGCTTAGCACCAAAGGTTGGAGTCTGAGGTTTTACTGAATAAAATTGCTTTGTCCAACCATTGTGGTGGTGCTCCAGAATTCAGTGGAGGGGGTGCGTCTGGGGGAAACCCTGCTATATCATCAACCAGACTAAATGACTGCCATAAAGGGAACAGTTTTTAATTTCCTTCATGGTGAAGCTGTAGTCAGACTTTCTAATAATGTACTATATACACTATTAAAACACCTTCAAATTCATTATAGCTGTATGCCTCAAGTGAAAGACCCACTACCCGCTCACTGCTTTCCTCTCAGTCCTCTTTGTTATGGTTTCATCTGGCCTATCCTCGTGTTGTTTTGTCTGCTCTGACTTCTCTGCCGGAGGTCACGGAAACAAAGACGGGGACTGACGGCTGACACACAAATGAACCTCTGTCTGTCCGTCTGTCTACCAGTCTGGTGAGGGCTAATAAAGCCAGTCCGATACAAGGAGAGGTTTGTTAAAGAGAGCGAGGGACATGTGATTGCTTAGACAGCGATATTTATGCCAAATTTGTGGGACGCTTTTATCCAAAGTGCCTTACAGTAGCGTGAATGGATACATTTTTAGTATTGTTGGCTCCAGTGGGAATCAAACCCTGGCAGTGTTGGTGCCATGCTCGACACAGTCTTTCCCCTGCATTCAGTGAACAAACATGCCAACACACCTACCCCCTCGCTGGAATTTTGGCCCCACTGCTACCCAAAACATGAATGGTCAAAAATGTCCTCTACAATTTCATTGAATTTTTTCCCCCCTAAATAATATAACATGTGTAGGACGAATGTTTAGAATTACGCCTAGTCCTCATAGTAGAAGCAGTGAAATAAAAGAGATTACATACTCACACAAGCATACGCGCGCACGCACACACACACACACACACACACACACAGCTAAAGGAGCACAGCACAGTTTCTGTCTAGAGAATGAATCAGGCTGTATGATTTTTGTCACTGTGATGCTCAGTAGTTTTGGTGGGGTAATAACAGTGTGGTTTTCTGGCCCGACGGAAAAAAAACAGCCAAAGCCTTCAGCACTCCTGAAGTCCTAGTCAAAACAACATGCACAGGATATGGGGGATGTTTTTTTTTTTTTGTCTCGGCATTGCTACTTTAATGTATGTTTGCTTATCTAAAAGAGCATATCCTGGATGCAGCGTGCCGCAAATACCGTTCAGGATGCTTTACAGCAGCTATGAAAAAATTCCTGCTGTAACTTGTGCACTAAAAAGCAATAACAAGAGGGCTGAAGTCTCCTCAGAGTGTACAAAAGGTGGAAGGTCATTTGAGAGCCCCCTGAGGAAGGGAATGTTTCTGAACATTCTTTAACCCCTCTCCACTTCCTGCATCTTTATATTGCAAAGTGTTAGAGCTTTAGCAACAACAACAACAACAAAAACGTACAGAGACATATTCAGAAAAAGGTTGATACAAAGAAATGTAGTGAGAGAGAAAAAAAGAGAAGGTGACTGTTCAGTCCTAGGTTTTCCTTTTAACTTCAATAGCTCCATTTGAGAAGAATTAATCGCTTTAGCAATGATTAGGGTGATTTTGGAGGGGGAAATGAGGCAGTTGTTTAATACTCTGGTTGACTCACCATGACACCATTGTATTCAGATAATACTCATCCATCAACCCAGGCTAAAGTCCATGACCCCACATGAGAATAATGCATGTTGTTTACCCTAAAATAAGGGGCTCATCTATGAATGGTTGGAAGATGGTGGTGTCTAGAAGAGATAACATTACGCTTAGAATTAATGTCCCTCACAAAAAACAAAAAAAAACATTCACAATGTCACTATTGCGTATGCGCACATTGTGATATCGATGCTGAAACTATATCTTGTACAGCCCTAAATGGCAATATGTCATTTGGAGAAATTGGCTCATACAAAAACTTGCTTTTTATGATTGTTTTATATATTTCATGAAACTACAGTTTTTGTAGAGGCAAAATATGATAGTATCTCTATCTCAAAATTTTCCAGTCCAGCCAAAATCAGAATTTTCAGTGGTGGCGCCCTACCTTAAGTAACAATGAGGGAGTGAAGTGTTTAGCTGACAGTGGGCAGCACAGATTGCTGCGCAGCCTGCCTGCCTGCCTACCTGCAAGCTCTCTCGCAGACCCCAGGTCTCCCTGTATGGCACTCTAGCAAGTAGCTCACATGAGCATGTCTATAAATGCAGTGTGAAGTGGTTCTCCCACAGCCTCTTCAGCTCTTCAGGGTGAATCACCTGTTCTGAGGGATATGAAGTGTAACAGGCAGCGAGAGCAACTCCCACTCAGGTCAAGATCTGGCTCAGCTAGCTGGAAATAACACTGCTGAACATTGAAAACATTGTTACTCCGGTTTTGGTGTTTTTCCATTCATTTCACTAGAATAGAAAGCTGAAATTGCCTATGTGTTGTCAAGTAAGTTTCATGACCTCAGGGTCCATGAAACTCATTTGAAATCCATGCTGTGGTAGAAGTGCATGGGAGAACACCAATAATATGGTACTGGTAGTGATGGATGTTGCTGTAGTTATTTTTTATTTTATTTATTTTTCATAAATTTTTTTCAAAATTGTCACAGTTCACAAACTCTCCTAAATAGGCTGCATATATAACTGGGAAAATATTTTTTTTCTTCCCACCCAAATAGTAGTGCAGTCAAGCAACCACAGTTTTCAAGTCTTAAAATGACCCTTAATTGAATTATATTAAGTCCATCGCGGGCGAGCAGGTAATGTACTTGGTCGGTAGCCCAGGAGAAACTTTTGATCGCCTCATGTGGTTTCCTCTTTGGAGACTTCCTGTCCCTTCCTGGCTATAAACTACTCTACACACACACGCACACACACACACACACACACACACACACACACACACA